>QLOH01000847.1:0-287865 GCA_026901365.1 Sesbania bispinosa
AGAGGTTGACGACAGAGGTTAGCGAGCTGCCACCGCTGTCGAAGAGGCAATTGTTTAGTTGTATTAGTGACCAAGAAGGACTTGCGTTGGCTTATTGAGAATGAACTCAACCGGTCAAGAGCCATAATTGATAAGATTATGATTTTTTTTTCTCTCCTACGTTTTGCTATATTGTTGCTTTTCGTTTTGCTTCGGTTTCTTCGGAGTTGAGCGGCTTGTGATGATTCGTTAAGGGCACATTAATGTTGGGATCTTTGCCATTTCGCAAAGTTTCAATGGACTGGCTACTCGAGCCTGTGGTCTGCTAGCTTAGAACCTAAGAAGATAATTAAGAAGGGAAAATAAGGTTTGCAATTATCAGTAATTATGGGTTATATAAATTCATGCCAAATAGGGAGAGATGGAATCAGAAGAGACATGGTGAGGCTTTTCTGGGTTGGCATCTGCAATGAGTAGGTTTTTTTTTTGCCAATATTGTTGATGGGTTTATTGATATGACCACCGCTTCAATGAAATAGGGTTGTCTTTGCTTGAAGCTCATGAAGGAGAATTACATGATGCCTCTGCTTGACTCTTTTTTCAATTGTAACCTTTATATTTAAACAATTGTGGGTTTGACTTGAATATTTTTGGGTCTTTTGTTCCTTTCCTTCTTTTATTGTAATATACCATGTAATATTTTAATATGTAATCGCAGCCACCATTGCCTTTGGTATCTTCCAGCACTCTCAATCATCTTCCTCTGTTTTGCCTTTGTGATTTCCAACTTTTCACTCAATTTGCTCAAATTGCTTTCGGTAATATTGATTACAAAATTTTGAATGGTCAATTGTCTATGTGCTTTACTTTGTTAACAATGGAATTTTATCTTTGTGTGTATGCATGCAGCGGTTATACCTCTGCGGTTCAAAAGCAAAACCAGGTTCTTGTGATTCTACTTCTGTGTAATGCTATTGCCATGGAGGTAAATGGAATTGCGATGCTTCTTTTCATATAAATTTTGTTTGTAATGCTACGGTCATGATGATTTGATCTGCTCTAATTGCCGAATCTGCTCTTATTATTGATATGAATTATTGACTAAGGATAACTTCACCTAACCCATGGCTGAATATCTCAGTTTCTCTGTTAAACAACTATGAGATTATTTGATTTTGAGGAACTTAGAGTGGTAAAATTGTGGTAGTGATATTTGCTGAGATATTTGCTGCCAAAACTTTAATGTGATAGTGATATATAACATGAAATTACTGTTGTAATGTAAGGAACTAACTCACTCACTCCCTGTCCTAGGTTTATTCCTTCAGATATACACCTTCCAAACCATATTTTGTTGGTTGAAGCCTGTGTATAACAAAATGTTTAGCTTTGTACTAGGAGGGATTTCGGATCTAGATAACAAAGAACAGTGTGCACTGCTTTCTATAACAAATGTTTTAGCTTTGTTTGTTTGAATTTTAAAATTGTAAATGTAAAAAAAGAAACTACAATGCCTTGACTCATATATGTTCAAAACACTTAGTCCTTTAGTGTTAAACAAATGCCAATGGTCAGATTTGGGGGTGAGACGCAATGGTCAACACAATCCAATGGTCAGATCATGGATTGAACGAAGCCTCCGCGTCAAGGAACTCAAACCTGAGACAGCACTTTCCACTACTCAATGAGGTATTTGTTAAACTATGGTTGATTATCTGTATCTTATTCTTTACCAATATGAATTGTGCTAGCTTACATAACCAAAATTAATGGGACAAAAGCTCTACAGAATTAGGTATGGTGCTACTACTTGAGTGCTTGAACTACAACTTTATAAGCTTTTAGTTTCCTGCTCAAGTTTACAAGGTTAGACTACTTAATGATTAATTGCTCTTATGTTATATAATTTTGCTCCTTTTCCTACATATAGGAGTCTATATATTCCTTACAGTTAACATACTTGTAATAATTTTTATCAGTTGCTTCATACGTGTGTGGCAATATTACCTGCATAATTATGTGGGAGTACTAAGAAACTAATTTTGCAGTCAAACAGTTGAGTTAGTTCCCCTCCGTAAGTGACATGTCAATTTGTTAGTTTACTGTGCAATTTCACAAGTTTCTTTTAATTAATTAAGTTTATTTATTTATTTATCCCCCAATCAGTTAAGCAACAGCAGCAAGAGAATGAGCTATCAAATTACCAATGCGATTGGGATGCAGGGGAGCTTGCATTCGAATTCTACAAACCAACTGTGGTTAAGGTAACGCCTTGAGAAGACAATTAACATGAACTCCCAACTCTTATATATATAAACTTTGATTGTTCTTCACGTTCAAAGCCATAAAATACAGTTATAGCAATTTTTATATTTTTTTTTTCTATTACGTTTGAGACTTTGAGTGAAGAATACATTTAAAAGTTCATAGAGAGAGTGAGAAGGTGAAAGAGACAAAGGCAACAACTAATAATGATGGAATGTAACTACTTGTTGTATAGATAGATGAGAGCATTGAGTCTTACTCTTTTTTGATCTCTCCTTCAAGAGAAAACAACTGCAGACTAGACAGACTAGTGTGTGTGAGTGTCTGTTAGAATGAGATTTTCACTGCATGGCTTAATTATGCAACTTAGTGCTATGCCTTTTTGGAGATTTATGATTTCGCTTGCTTAGTGTTAAGCAATGACTAAGTGTAATTGGTTAGTTGCATTGATAGTTAGTTAGTGCTTAAGAAGCTCAAGTACTATGTGTATGGGAAATGTTTGTCTTTCTTAATTACTCTACAGTTTTGTGTTGTCAGTACTGTTGTCTTCTCTCAACATACATGACTTGGATTAACATGGAAAAACTAATAGATCCGTAGTCTGGATAATATGGCAAATAAAAGAAAGCTTTTTGTTTGAATATATGTTGCCAATTTATTTTATTTATCTCTGATTTCTCTAACATCCAACCCCTAGAAATGCAATTAATACCAACCCATAGAAATGCGCAGTTTTTCCCCTCTATTTTTTGAGCTTCTCACTCACAATATGCTTCCATAGTTCCTTGTTATTGTTCCATGAGTGACTGACTTGCTAGTATGCAAAAATAGTAGTCTTTGACCAAGAGCAAGCCCACCTAAAATTCCACTAATCTATAATTCAAGTAATTTCAATAGTATGGTTAATTTTAGTTGATATAAAATATTGATTGTTTATAATAAAGCGGACCCAGCTTTACTGTCACTGTTGGTGTTGAAACTAAAATCATGATGAGAAGGCCATATATCCTAATATTAAAAAGAAAAAGATAGTGGTCCAACTAGTTAAAAAGAAAAGTTTGCCTTAAGCATCAGTTTGGCATATATTAAAAACAATGATGAAAACCTTATGAATATATATTAAGTAAAGTTTCTTTGTATGCATAAATTGCCTTTTTGTTAACTTTAATATTTCTTTTTGTTTATAATTACGTTATATTATATAAGTAATTTGAAATAAGGGTTAATTATCTTAAAAGTGGCTTATCAAGCAAATTTGGGAAGTAGCTAGCTATGAAAATATGCTTCACTAGGTAAATTTCAAGGGATTTGAAACGTAGATATTGTTAATGTCCCTGTTCTGATGGTTAAAGGCACACTATAATTATCTATGCTATTTTTTTAATTTTGTTTGTGGAATAAAATAGTCTTTTATTTATTAATTGTTTTTTATTTATAAAACATAGGTACTTCCCTGTTACCAACATGTGAAGAAAATTCAATTTTAGGAGCCTGGAGCATCTATTTGAAGATTTATTAGAAAATTGGCTTAGAAAGGTAGTTAAATGTTTGCTCATGGTGTAATGATTTCATGGTTGCAACTTATATAAATAGATACTGTAAATCTAAAATTGATTTGAGTTGCAAAATTGAATTTCTTAAATAGATTCAATGTAATGTATTTTTCAAATTTCTATGTTTATGCCTTTATGGTCTATTTTGTTTTATCTTTCCATCATGTTGTTAGTTAGTATATTTGTTTCTTTATTATGAATGGTGATTATGTATAACTGTTACTTTATTATTGTTATTTTAGTTAATATATTATTTATTTTGTTATTTTAAAGATTTGTTCCTTTGATGAGACCTTGTAAGTTGTTGTGTTTAAATTCATTGGCAGGTTCTATGTGACAAACTTTATAGATTAATGGTTTAATAAAACAAATGGGTTTATTAAAAAAACTAATATTAGCGTGCTAACATAGCCTTCCCCAGCTAAGTATAGCGTAGGCTAGGCCCCAGCTAAGTATAGCGTAGGTCAGACCTACGCTAATTAGCGTAGGCCTGACCTACGCTACAGTTAGCGTCAACCATTTAGTTAGTTCTTGGCTTTTACTTAGCGTCGGCCTTATCGTGGGCTGGCCTACGCTAATTAGCGTCGGCCTGGACGCAAATTTTGCTTCGAACGTTTTAGCGGGGGCCACGACACCGACGCTAAGCCTACGCTAATTTGCTGTTTAGCGTCCGTTTTTTCCATTTAACGTGGGCTTTTGGCCTACGCTAGTTACTGTTTTTCTTGTAGTGTAAACGGGGTGGGTTGTACATCATGCCCCGTTTTTTCTGGCGGGCCAACCCGCCCTGCCTCGTTTTTGGGCGGGCCAACGGCGGGGCGGGATGACCCACTTTGCCACCCCTAGTTCTTGATGACAGTCTTCCTACAGAAGATACAGAACTCATCAATTGTTGCTAAACTCTTTACTGAGGCTGCAGCTGAGACAAATACACTTGAAATGATTTATATCAATCCATTCAAAACTCCCAGAATAATCATATAAGAAGCTGCTGCAAAATTCACAAATATCACATTTTGCAGAAGATAGGCTCCAGAAGATAAGACCAGTCAACTGCAGACAGCTGTGCACAGCAAGGGACAACTGTAACTTGATGGAGACAGTTCAGGGAACTCAGCTGAGGGATCCAGCAAGTCTCCAACGGCTATTTTCTCAGATTTTCTATAAAAGGAGGTGTTCTCCCACATTTGAGAACACACCTCTCTCCAGAAGATCCAAAAAGTCTCAGATTTATATTCTATCTTCTGGAACATTTTCTCTCTCCTTTGAATCTCAAGTTTCTGCTTCTGAAAGCTATTGAGGGGGAGCTGGCTCAATACTTAGCTTCTGCTATGTTGTATAAGTATTCATTTTGAGCCTTGTACTCACCTTATTCTTCTATTTCATCTTGTAAAGTCACAAGGAGACTAGAGATTAAGTGTGTCTCTTGTGACAGTAAAAGGGTGAGTATTTTGAGAGTAAAGTCAGTTTGAGATTTCAGATTCTGCAGAAGGTACTCTGCAACTTTCTAGTTCTGCTGATTCTTCTACAGATGGATCTGCAGTGAGAAAAAGCCTGAAATTTGAGAATAGAGGTGTGATAAGCCTGAAGAGGCTAGAGAAAGAATACCAGTGGTAGTGTGTACCCAAGAAGATTGTAATTTGGTTATTCAGTGAGAAAATCCTACTTGGTGTAGGGACTGGACGTGGCCTCGGGTTGGAAGAGGTGAACCAGTATAAAATCCTGTGTGCAATTCTCTCTTCCCTACTCTCCATAATTATTACATGTGCATAAAACTATTTTGAAAACTATCTAAGTGCACACCTCTCATTGAGTCTACATTGCCATCATTGTCATCCTCAGCCTCAACCTCTACTTGACCATTATCAACATCAACGGGAACCTCCTCATTAACATTAACAACCTCACCATCCTTCAACCCCTCACTGCCAATTACATCAATAAGAACCTCCTCATTAACATTATCAGCCTCAACATCCTTCAACCCCTCACTGCCCACTACCTCAACAGGAACCTCCTCATTAACATTAACAGCCTCATTAACATTAACATCAACAGGAACCTCCTCATTAACATTAACATCCTTCAACCCCTCACTGGCCACTACATCCTCATTAACCTCTACATTTTCAGATTGTGCATTATTGGTTAACAGAGGAACACTAACACTCAGTACATTTTTCTCATTACTCATACCATGCTCTAAATATATTTCCATCTCACATTTCATACTTTCAGCAACACAAGCAAGTTCCAAAGCATCCTCGTCATTTTTAACTCTCTAAGTCCTCTCTTAAATGAAACCCCTTTCTGCTTCCACCACATATTAGGTTTATCAGCATACCCCAAGTCCTTAGCTAAGCCCAAAGCTTCAAAATAAGACCATTTATCAACATCTAAACCATGAAATACATGAATCTCACCCCCTTATAACACAGTGACGACTTGTGCACGAATTTACCCATATGGTAAAAAGCTAAAGAAAAACCCATCCTTATAATACATTACAAAACAATATTGTATTAGAAACATTAAAACCCACATGTCCCCCACACACAAACAGAGACAATAAAGACAGAAAATACACCTAAGTTCCTCTCTAAATAAAATAAGGAAGCATAAAGAATGGTGGTCCCAAAAGAATCTTACCGGCACTGTTCAAAAGCTAACCTCCACGTGAGCAACACACCGTTCCAATGTCTACACAATGGGACCACTTCGAACACGCGTCGACCTTCAAACAGCAGCAGAGAGAACAAAGGTCTTTGGGTAAGAGACAGAGGAAGAGAGAAGACGGGAATGTAAAAGTTTAACTTGGTTAGAGTTTTTACATTTTAGGGATTTTACTAGAAAATAAATAAGAATGAAATTAGGGAAAATAGGGAAATAAATAAAAAATGAAATTATAAAATTTACATCTCACATGAGTCAGCATGAGTGGGGCCCAATCACAGGCTGAGTTGGCACTTCCGTTATCCAGCTAAGCAAGTTAACAGAGAAGACTAACGTCAGGGACGAGTGTTAGGGGGTTTTAAAACTAGAGGGACAATAAACCATGGTTTTAAACTATAGGGACGAAGACCAAAGTTGACCCAAACTATAGGGACCAAAAACATATTCCCTAAAAAAAAGATCAAAGTTGAATAAAATACAAGGACTAAAAATACATTTTTTCTAAAATTTAATAATTATATATATATATATATATATATATATATATATACCTAAAAGTATTACTGAAAAAGTTTGGGGAAGCCCCGGTTCCCCTCGGTAATAGCAAAGTTCCGCCCCTCCACATGGGCACAATAAGTAAAAATGTAAAATATTTATAAAACAAGGACTCTTTTCTAATAATTCCATTTAACATGACATTTTTTTAGTAATCTGAGTTTTAACATCTCGAGGTTACCGGTTAACCCACCCCCCGCTCACTTCATTTTGCTTCTCTGCAAGATAACTGCCTAAACCCACTGCTTCTTTGAAAGCCACCTTATTCTTTCTCTTCTCAAATAGCACTCGGTCTTTCATTCTCTCCACGGATCCCTGCACACATATTTTCTTCCATTGGTCTTTCATACAACAGTGTTGAGGGGTAATGGGTACAAGGGTTTATTATTTTGGGATTTGTCCTAGAAAGAAAGTCACAAATTGAAGTGGGTGTGAGGTGGATGAGCGCGAAGCCAAGGGCGACCACGATGGTCCACGGGGATGATTGTGCGCGGCTGGGGTATGGGACGGTGACAAAGGGGGCGGTGGCTGTACTCTGAGACGTGGGTCTCTCACGGCGCTCCATCGACTCTGAACCCAGGGAATTCAATTACGAATTGGTAAGAGAAGCGTCTTCTGCTTTGATCCCAACTTCTTCGCTCTCCGTTAACATGTTTCTTTGCTTTGATGATCTTGTGGTGCCCATTACTGGGGATTTCAATCTTTATCGGATTTCAATACGATTTTCCCAAACCCCAAATGAACCTTTTTCCGCTTCCTAATTCGCTAATTTTTTATTAAGTTCTCATCAATTTCTGCTTGTGTTCCTGTCTTTGTTGTTAAAGATTGAATCTTTCATTTTCTGTTTTGAAACTTTTGATTGTGGTATATACCAGGCATGATGAAGTTAAAAGTCGTTGCTGGGAAGAGTGAGAATTTGCGGTTTTTATATCTGAGTTTGCTCTAAGTGATTGCTTCCTCAGGTACCCTCTTGACTTAACCACATTTGTTCCCTTTTTTGCACACATGTCAAGATGTAAATATGATGCTTTTATGTGGTACACACTACACACTCATGATCATGAGTATCTTTGTTGGGTGGGATAATTGCAGCTTAACTGCAAAATGTTGGTTTCCTACAAACCCTGTATCAGTATGAATTAGGATAATTGACTTTATTACATGTTGTTGCTAATTAAAATGCTTTTTGTGTGCATTCTGTATACCTTTTTTTTCTGTATGAGTAGTGTTAGTTCATAGGTATATAAGAAATAATTGACTTTCCATCTGTCATAGTGAGTAGTGTCACTGGCCAGCTTGAAGCATGTTTCCAAAAATATGTGAGGCCTACCGGCTGAGTGATTTCTGCAAGGATCTCACTGGTATCCAGCAAATTCAGGTTTGTTACGACAACATCTTACTTTTACTTATGAGAAGTAAACGATACAAAAGAGCAGGACAAACTATTATACACATTTAATTTTGTGATTTTTTAACTCTTCATTTTGTCCCTATTATTGAACTATTATTACATTGCTATGTGCATATCAGATATCATGATTTTAATAGCAGTCCATACCAATCTCCTGGACTCGTAAGTCTTAGTAAAAGAAGAAGATTTTTAAGGTTTGATTTGTATAGAATTGTGCCTCTAATCAGACCATATGTTATAGACAAATTCCCCCTATGTCAATCCTACATAGTTGCATTTGATAATCATACAGGTAGAAATTAACACCGCCTATGATAATCCTACATGTTTTGTGCATTTGAAAAAACTCAATTAAATTTAAATTCAATGATTTTAAACATTATTTCGTCCCCGAGTCCAATGAACTGTTCATGTGATTCGCTGTTGGATTGGAAAATTAGAGACTTATATGCAATTGGGCTTAGAAGTTTGTTTATTTTTGTTAAGTTATGTGGACAGAGTTTTGATTGGTGACATAACCTTTTTGTTGCATTATGTGTTGATTTCATATCATGCAGGATGAGAGGGAAGTAATGCCCCCAAACTCAGAGGCAGCGGCTGCAGCAAGTGCTGCAACTGAACACCTTGACAATGATAGACCGATTCAGTGCCCGTTACCAGAACCATCTATTCTTAATGTAAGATGAATATATGGTTTTCTTATGCTATATAACAATTGATTATTTGAACTTTAAACTGATAAAATTTTAAGTACTAAATTGCATTATCTATACTTCTATACTATTAATAAAGGGGATGACTGGATTTGGTGTCCACATTTCCATTTACGATTAAGCCCCTCACTTTTTAAAAAAAGACACAAATTAGATAGCAGTTACGGAGACAAAAAAACCGTAAACCACTGAAGTTACTCCTGTTTGAAAAAGAAGTTACCCCAACTCAAATAACGCGCCGGTATTAAAAAAAAACAACTACTGCAGTCTGCTGAGACAACATGGAGGATCTGGGGAAAAAGTGAAGAAAGACCTTTCAAGCAAAAAACTGCAATCCATTATTTCTTCATCAAGTCGGCTTCCTTCGTCACCCTCTCTTATTATTACACTTTCTTCTTCTTTTTTCCTAATTAATTTCTGCTTGCCAAATTTTAGGGTTCTTTCATATCTTCACACATTTTCAATTTTTTTCCCTTCATCTTTTAGTCTTTTAGAGGCGATGAGGGGAATACGGTACAGGCGATGATCGCACAGCAGCGAGATGGACTTGGTCTTGCTATTGGGGTTTACAATGGTGGACTCACGACGGTATTGGAGGCGGTGGCCGTTTGGGGAGAGAGAGTCAAGACGGCTACAACCTCCACTGGATTGGGGATGACCACCGAACGGTGCACAGCCAGCGATGAGCGCACAGGAAAAGAGAGAGGATAAAGCAGAGAGGGCATTTCTGGTTAGGTAAATAGAAAATTTTGAATCAATGTTTTTTTAAAAGAAAGAGTATAAAGGTTATCAGGGTCCTATTTTTTAAATCTTTGTTTAATGCTGGCTTATTGGGGAAACTTTTCATTGTTCACCATAAACCTGTTGGATTATTTCCTGTTTTATTTCTGTGCTGACGCAACACAGTTTGGAATTCGATTCATCATCCTTTCTTCAGAGTCTCTCTCAAATTCTGAGTGCATCACTGACGAATGACGATGGCGAAATTGAAGATAGCAGGGACATGGTCAGGGGTGCTGGAAGTGGTCCAACTCGAGGGTTGGACCATAGCGACGTTGCGTGAAGAGGTGGCGAAGCGATCAAACTGTGCCCCTCATTCCATCAATCTCATATGCGCCGGCAAGATTCTCAAGGTCGGTGATGGAACTCGCAGGCTTGCCTGTGTCAGGTAACTTCCACAATTCTCTTCCCTTTTCTTAAAATTTTAAGCTTTTCTTACGTTTGATCGCCTATCTATTACTTCTGCACCACATTTTTCTTTGTTCTTTAATTAGTCACTCCATTTTTGTCCTTTGCAATTTAATTTGAATGAGTAAATACTTTAATTAGTCTATAGCTATTAGTCCTACAATTATGAAAGGCCATCATTACACGACTGGTAAGTGAGAAAGCAGGCATTGTTACCTTCTTCCAACGCCATTGCAATTACATTTCATTTTAGAGTGAGTAGTTAAATTAGTCTATATTGTATTAATTCCCCAAATGATGAAAATTACATATGTTGCCAGTAGCCCCTTAATCTGCAATGCATTTAAATTTAATCATCAAATTAGTCTCTGGATGTGTATTCTTTCAGTTAAATTATTCCTCAAGATTTGTGACTGGGAGAGTAATTTGGCTGAAGCGCAATTTCCCTCATTCGGAGACTAATATCACTGATCCTATATCTCTCACTTTTTTCGATTTTGATTTTCTGATTCTATCTCATTGTGGATCTGAACACAATATATATTTATGGATAGATCTGATTGAAATAATTGACACAGTTTCTTCAAAATTTGCCTTTTGTTCTTCAGGAAGGAGCATAATTGGGTGGTGAAGTCAGGCGAATATCTGGTATGGAGGGAGAGACACTCTATACTATTACTAGGTAGCCAGGGTAGATTCAATACAAAGCTTTTTTTGTGTGTTTGAGTGAGTGTTTGCGAACTTGATTTTTGTTGAAAGTGGGATTGACTTGAAGTGTTGATGTTTGGATACCTTTGCCTGAAAAGTGATTTTGGCAGAATCAATGTTGTTTGGATAGTTTTTATCAAAACCACTTTTAGGTGTACAATTACCAAAATAGATTTCATAAGTGGGTGAAGGCAATACTTTAAAGGTTGCTTTCAATTTGCTTGGTTAGAAATGTCAAGATTTATAAATGGGCTTCTGGTTCACCGCAAAAGTTAAATCTGTTTGACAACAGTTATAAGAATGGTAGTGGGTGCAATTTTCTGCAGGATTTAGATTGAGCTTTGCATGAAAATTTTATCATTTAAATTATTGAGTTTTCAGATGTGTTATATGTTAAATGTGTTATATATTCAATTTCTTTGCCGCAATTCTTTTCTTCCATTATTTTCTTCCATTAAGATAATATAATACTTTACAATGTCCAATCTAAGGGCTATCTATGGGCAGGCAGTGTCCAATCTGGATTTTATGAGTTTAATATAAAGTCTTTATGAGTTTATGAATTAAATATAAAGTCCAGTATACCATAATATAAAGAAATCATATCAAATACCAAAGACTTTAGTTTAATCTATATTGTTTTGTTATATTTCAATATGATGGTTGCATACTGGATTTCAATAATTGATTTTTTTAAATTAAATTTGCATGAAAAATTATCTATATAATGAATAGTTTGTGATTGAAAATGTTGAGTTTGAGAAGCAGGTTCCTTTCAAAAATCCACTTTAAGGTGCCTCAGAAATATGCTGAGAAATATAATGGAAATTAAATAGGGAAATTTTAGTTCTACATGGTTGAGTGCCCGTTTACATGGTTGAGATGAATGATAGCTTTTTGTGTTATAACAGAGTATATTTTATCTTAGATAAAATTCTTCAAAAACTTGGCATCAAATGATTTTTCCTATATTTTATCTTTTGAACCGCTTTTCATTCAGTAGCCTAGAGGTATTGATATTGTATTTCTTTCCTATGCTGAAGTACATAAACCAAGACCATGTTAAGCTCTGTGCATTGGGCATGGGTATAATTTTCTTGAATCTTTGTTACCTCTTTTTTATTATTTTTATAGTTCATGTGCATTAGGTTTATACTAGCAGCAACAATGTAATTCAGAATATTAATGATTAGAGACTGAGGTAGATTTTTTACTTTGTATGCTATTATTGCAGAATTTGTGCATAATTTTATTTTCCAGGTACTCTTTGTATGTAGCACCACATGCTTTGAGAGTTGTGGAACCATGGCAACAGAATGTGGTGGTTGTTTGGGAGGTTCTGGGGAAGCAGGGCTACCGTTATTATTCATAATGGCTTTGATTGTTCTTGGACTTTTTACTGTAATTGGGATATTTTACAGGGTATTGGTGGCTACTATGGTAGGTCAACAGATATGGCAACGTCACTATCACATACTTGCAAAATGGATGTTAACAAAGGTGTGAGTGGTTTACTTTCTCATTTTTCGTGCATTCGGTGCACTGCTATTAAGTTTCAATTCTTGCTGCAATTTCAGCTTACTAGTCAGGCTAAATACCTAATGAATATATTCAATTAGCCCATTTACCTGCCACTTGGTTTATTTGTTTAGTATTTAAATCCTAAATAATATATCCAGAGACAATTATTAGGGAAGGAATATGTAAAAGTCTCAACCCTAAAATTTTCTGCTTTAGTAACTGACTTATTTAGATTTTCTTGCATTAGAGCCATGTTAATTGAAAGGATTTTTCTGATGTTTTTTTTATAAAAGTAAATGTATTTCACCTATTAGCTTACCTTTTATATATCACCTGCATTATTTTTGCTGTGGCTGCTTTGTTGTACCTCAATGATCTTACAGTCTAATTAGTGATTGACAGAAAAATGGAATCAGAAAATGGGAAGTACTGCACAAACTCACTTAATATGCCTCCATGCTGCTGATATCAGTATGCAGATGTGGATTTGTATAAAAACTCACTCAGTTGAAAAATAAAATAGAGATATGGAAGACTCTTCGAGCGGCCTGCTTCCTCCTTCCCAAACTCAGCACATGCTTGCTTCACTTCCTTACCCTAATATCCCCTTATTCCAAACTCTAACCAAAACTCCCCTGTCTAAGTTCATGTAATCATGTCTTTAGTTATTCGATTTGCATTTTAACATATTTCCTTGCTTAGTTTTGTAATCATGACTTCAGGGTAGTATTGGACATGGTTGTTGCCACAGGGCAGGGGAATTTCTTTCTCTGTTTTCTTTACTGGCTGTATTTTCAAGTTCTGTTTGCAATGAAATAAAACTGTGTTTTTATGGTTTTATAATGAGAGAATTGGGCCAAATAAGTTTTCAGAATGTAACATCCAAATAAAACATCTTCCATGCACATTCCAGTTTTTTAACCATTTAGGTTGGTCACATAAGTGGGCTAGAATCATCTTTACTTGATAAGTGAGTGGCTTAGTACTTTTCATTATAGGTGGAACTAATATATTTAGTACTTGGGAACTTATTCCCTTTTTTATAACATCATCTGATAGTGTTTGATAATATTAATTTTAATATGCTTAAGCTTTTAATTTTAATATTTCTGTTGTTAAATTCATTTTGAAAATAAAGTATGAGTTAATATCTCACCTCTATGATTGAGAAATTCGTGATGCTTTGAACATTGATCCTGGACATGTCTCTAGCTTGATCTCCACTGCTGTGGTTCTTAGATGGTGCAGTAATCAATCAGACCCTGCTGTCAGAAGCTTTCTGATGGGTGCACTGCGACATGACAAATTTAATGCTTCTGCTTAGTATAATCTTGGCATTCCTGACAAGGCTGAAGGTAGAATGCTAGAAGCTGCAAAATGTTTTTAGGCAGCAAACTTTCTTTATTTTTAGTTTATCTTAGACCTTATAGTAGTGATTAGAGAAAATGTTAATTCATCATTATGAATTTGATAGAAACTTTTTAAATAAAATAAAATAATAATAATAATAGTACTTTTTCATCTAAAGTACTATTTTAGATTGTCTTAAATGCAATTATCATTTATTCTTTTAATTTAATTCTTTATATTTATTTACCTATTGAACATAAATTATATTTATTTACCTTTAAATGTATATAAACTATATTTACATTTTACATTATGATTAATTAATTTTATTTTAGAATGTTGATTGTAATTTTAATTTATTCATGCAAATTAATTATATAAGGTATTTAAAAATGTAAATAAATAAATTTTACATTTTTTCCCCCAATAAAAAATGCGGATAGACAGGCACGACAGTGCCTGTCTATCCGCTAGTTATTAGTATAGATTCAGTTGACAGAAAGTATGAGTTGTTATATTTGGAAATGCTAAATTGCATTATTATAGAGCCATTACTAAATTTCAATTATTATTATTAGTATAGACACCAAAAATTTTTTTCCTAATTGGAGTTGGGTTTCTTCCCTGTAGAATTTGAAGCTCTTAGCTAAATTTTATTCAATATTTGGAAGTTAAGTGCAAAGACAGATTCTTAGGTGAAGGAAATTGTGAAAGACTGCTGTAAACTTGCAAATAATATGTGGTCATGCTCATATGCTAACAGTTCATGTAACAAGGTTATTGATTTAATAGCAAAGCTTACTATTTTTTTTTGTCTGCAGTAAAGCTTGCTGTTGATATTGGTGAATATTGTTGGATTGAAGACTTGAAGGGGTTATTAACATTCTCCCTTCTAAAAACCTTTGCAGGTAGAAATTAATACACATAATTTTTTAAAGGTTATATAGAGGGAAGAACATACATAAATCTCTAGCCAGAGATGCTCAAGCTAAAAGACTGGCTCCCATCTGATAAATTTGAAGATCTTCTGCCTCGCCATTGTGATGAGTTTATTCGCTCCTTGCAATTCCAAGAGTATAGGGCTGAAATGCTTAATATCGCTGTAAAGTTTCCAGCCCATGTCCTTAAACCTGATATGGGTCCAAAAACATATATCTATAACATCTATAACATGGCGATAGCCTCTTTTTCATTTCCACATTTAACTTCACAAAATTGCCCTTCGATAACTTCCATCTTCCATTAACCGTAAACCCACCATTGATAACTTCCTTTTTCGTCAACAACAATCCCACACATTTCCCTGTTTGTTTTGCACCATTAACAAATAGTTTGTAAGTATGAATGACAAGATATACTACATGGAGTAGGAAAAAAAGATGATGATAACTGATGATAAAAAGTGAGACAACCTAAGGATGAAATTTTTAGTTGATTTGTGCTTTATTCAAAGCACATTTTTGAGAATGGGTTTGAAATGGGCTCAGGTTTTCTTTCTGCTAAAAGTAGTTCATATTGTTATTTGTCCTTTCCATTTTGCCAATAGCATTTTTTCTAGACAACCTGTAGATGCCTTTTGAAATAGTGGAACAGAGGGGTTTTGTTGCATCATCCCTCTTTATTTATGACAGTCTTTTTCATAATTATGTTGTTTAAAAACTGATTTTGATTCAAGCATGGTGCTTGCATTTTAAGATTTTGTTTTTACTGTCTTTCTATTTCTTTTCTCCATTTTTACATTATTTGGTTTTACAAGTTTTTATTTGTTTCTGCACTCCTGATATCTTACTCAAATGACTTAATTTCTATATATTTGCTAAACATCCATTTACACTTACATTTTAGATTATAGTTTCATTGCTGAAACCCTTTTATTAGAATTGCTAACTGTTGGTTTAAACATGATGATCCAGATGCAAAATAGCTTGTTGTACTCAATAGGTTACAAATTATTGCTTGGAATGTGCATATTGGAAACGGGTCTTGCTACCAACCTGCCAACAAAATGTTTCTTTGAGCATTGCAAATGGTCAAATACAAGGTTTAATTTCTCTAACAAATCTTTCTATATTTTTCTAGACTCTTGATTTAATTTTTATTGTTCACAATTGATTCCAAGTGGACTCTTCTGTCTGAAATAGCACATATAAATATATTTATAAGTTATAGAATAGCATAATTCAGTTCGTTTATGACCTATGCTGCACTAGATTGTAGAAGTATGTTCTTTTCATTAATGCATATATATTGATGCATATATATTGGTCCACATATATATTGATATATAAGGAAACCGTGTACTCCAATAAAAGCAATGCATATATGCATATTTCCTCTAGCAGAGACAAATACCTTTATGCTGACACTTTCGCTAAAAGAAATAATTCCCTTTTATTATCTATTTGTTCCATGTTTTGTACACATGGATCATCATTTTAAGAAATTGGTCACATCTAACTACTATATTTGACACATAGATCGCGGTTTTCGACCCCCGCCCACAACTGTTCCCCCAACACTTGCTACCGCTTCATCCTCTTTTCTCCTTCACCTTTTGAGGAAGCGAAACTTCGCATAGCTCCGTTCACTTGAAATTGTCAACAACCACAAGTACTTTTCTTTTGTTTTCTCTTTTTTCTGCAGCGTTATGAGATTTATATGCTTTCTATTGCTTCTGTTCTTTGTTCATACAAGAATTGTGTTTTGCAAATAGATAGTTGTGTTTGTGGTAGCAGTAGTGAATTTTCAAAAGGTGTGTTCATCTTTTAAGGTTTATATGATATAAGCTTACTTGTTTTTAAAAGAAAAGAAAATTAATTGGGGGTGATTTTTATGCATGAAAAAGAAAGGGAGCTGAGATATGGTCCAAGATTGACTGTGAGGAGTATCAATAGAATTGGGCAAAGTAACTTTGTGTCTTTGTGATTCAGCATGGTTAAATCATGCATGTTTTCTAGGTTTATTAAACCATCCAGAATGCTGAATTCTATGCATGTTTTCTATCTGTGTCTACATGTGTTTCTATCTTTTTGAAATGTCATCTTGAAGTATATTATATTGTGAAGGGGGTCTGGTTATGGCCAAGGGCCTCAACGCAGAAGCCATACACCCATTTCTGACACTTTCAGAACATCGAATAGAATGAAGTTCAATCTCCTGTCTTTAGCTTCATATTGATTAAATCAGATCAAGCTCTCTGAATTTGTGCCATGCACTCAGTTTCACTTGGATTCTTCAAACACACACCCAAATTTACATGGCTCTTTCTTTCTTCTCCTACTGCTAATAGTGCAGGGGAGTTTCAGTATATTTGATTTCTGATTTAAAAAAATCTCCTACTTTTGTACTGATATTAGTGCAAACACCCTTTGTACTGAAATTGGTATTTGTGTTTTGGTTTTGCCTATTTTTGTTAAATGACATGGATGGTGATCTTAAATTGTTTATATTCTGAATGGATGGCGCTCTTAAGTTGGATAGGCATATTCTGCATAGTGCATAGGTGGTGTTCTGTCTTCGTAATTGCAGACATTTTCATAATCCTATATATTTACTTTACTTGGACTTGATGAGTTTCCATCTAATTGTGATTCCAAAGCTGTGGACATGCAAAGTTGCCCATTGTATGGACTGTGCACCTAATTATATTTCTGACATGGAAATTGTATCTGCAAAAGATGCTAATCCTCCTTCTCCTGTTAAAGTTATTTTCAACTGTGTATGATTTATATATTGACAAGGCAATTGAAATTTATCTTAGGATTTCATTTCACTTTCTTATTATTTAAATCATGAACTGCATTATGCTCACATGGTAATCTTGAAGCAGTAATAGAAAGCATAAGTAATATTATTAGGTTTTGTCTGTATTTTCCTTTTTTAATCTCCTGATTATCTCTTTTGATATGACCTGTGGAATGATACGCAATACATAGTATAAAAATATTGAGACACTATAAAACAAAGGGCATTAGGGAGAAAGCCAAGTTCCCATTTCATGTTATTCCAAAGCTTGGTGCATTGCGTGTCGCTGGTGGCACAATCAAGGTTCTCTCTCTGCATATTATCCTATATTTTTTTAAAGTATTACATATGATTGCAGGAGTTATTAGCTACCTCTGATTCTCAGGGTTATGGCTGTCCTGGTCTTTCCATTACTGGAAGTGCTATAGCTATTGCAGAAGTTGCAAGGGTTGATGCAAGTTGTTTGACTTTTATTTTGGTTCATTCATTTTTGGCAATGCTCATTATTGGTAATACCTTTGTTTCTTAATAATAATTCTCTAAATTTTGTTTCATTTATATTGTATGATTTGCTGTCAACCGATCCTGATATTTTATAACTTTAATTGACTGTCAAGTTTAGCACTGTGTGGATCAGAAGTTCTGAAGCAAAAGTATCTGCCTTCTTTGGCACAGTTACAAACTATAGCATGCTGGGTCAGTTGACTTTCTTGGCATTGTATTATTTTGCATTTTTCCTTAACTGCCACTTCTTAAATTGGTGGTTTTCTTATCATTAGGCTTTAACTGAACCTGACTATGGAAGTGATGCCAGTGCTTTGAAGACCACTGCAACGAAGGTGCTTTACCTTATGTTCATGTTATATACTCTTCTCCAGAGATATGCATTTTGCTTCTTTTTGACTTATTTATCTCCTTAATCTGTCATATTTTCATCGTGTTCAATTGTTCCAAAGTTCAATAATATAGCGTGTTGATTTGGGATTTGGTTTTTGATTGTAATAATAACTTTGTGGTAGGATTGGAGAGTAATAGCTCTAGCATGTTTTTGTTGTTTATTGCTTGCTCTTGCTGACCAGTTAGAAATACTGCTACTTTGTCCTACTATGTCGTGGAGGCATATACAATGTAGCCCTTCAGTAATACTCAATGATGTCATCCTTGATTGAGACAAATAATATTTGAGCCATGACATCCAAAAAGAAAAAAAATTGAGGATATGATAATTTTGTTGTTGCCTACTTCTTCATTGGTTTTGATTTTTTATCAAATTGCACAACCTATGCAGGGGTAGCAGGGATGTAGTCATACTATCAATGCTCAATGATTTTTTTTAAGAGCAAGGTTAGAGATCTGTAAACTGATTTATAGAAGTTAAAAAGTAGAATAGGGTGGTTTACAAACTCAAGTGTGAAACTGAAGAGTGAGGGGTTTCAAAACTATGGAAATAATGTAACCAAATAACCTCCTGCAGTGAAATTGCGTGAAAAAAGAGAGAAACTTTGTTGAGAACCCAAACATAGAAAAGCACCAGGAATCAACAATCCATGAAGAATGATCTAAAAAAAAGAAAGAAAGACAGAAGAGATAAGGTAGAATTCTAAGACTTAGGAACTGACCAGAGAGGTAGTTGCAGAGCCAAGTTGAGCAAGAAGGTTGTTGGAGTTTGGTTGTGATATGGACACAGATGTTGTTGAATTTGTGTGAAGTCCTAAATCATTCACCTTTCTTATGAGTAAATACTTTTAAAACCAAAATTTTAAATCATTAGTTTTGATCTTTTTCTTCTTATGGCGTGAGTGCAGTACCCCCAATGCCAAATTTTTTTGAATATCCAGTTCCAAGATATTCAAGAATGGGATTCCTCTCTCTTTTTTATTTCTTTACTTACATAATAGTATAATACTAAATATATTTATATATTCTAAAACATGCTTCGTATTTTTATACCAAATTCAACAAGCTTTGTATCAAAGCTACATATCAAATAGATTTATTAAAATAATCTTAGTATTTATGTTCCTAAATCTATTTTTTATTTAATATATATTTTTATATCAAAATCAATCAAAATATTAAGGAGCTATATTTTTTAATTTGATTAAATTTTAGCAATATATAAAACATTAAATATTTTAACGTGTTATTTTTTTATTAAGGAAAAAGAATCAAAATAATGGGAGTACAATGGGTACTTTAACCCGTTACATAAAAGATGTGACAAATTAAAATTATCAAATACTATGAGATTGACAATGGGTACTCTAATCCCTTACAACTATTAGATTTTCTTACCTGAAAAAAAACTATTAGATTTTCTTAAATGCATATATCATTCAATTAATTTAATGCATATAAATATATATAAAAAAATTTTAGGATACTAATTTAATGTATATAAACTAAATTTACATTTTACTGAAAGATTAATTTAGTTTAATTTAGTATGTTGTACATTATTTTAATTAATTCATGTAAATTAATTATGTATACATTTAAATGTATATAAATAAATTTTGCCAAATACCAACGGGGGTTGGTTCAAGTGCTACATGCTTGATTCCCCTTAAGCAAGGTCTCGGGTTTGAGTCTTGTGGATGGAAAAAATTCCCGCTGGGAGAGCTAGCCCCACCATGATGTGGATGTTCCCGGCTCGAACAGGATTGCCTCCCGTGGAGGATACCTTTGGTTAAACCAAAAAATAAATTTTGCCAAACATGTGTTTAGGAAAACCAATCTTGAGCACTTCAAGGTGAGATGGTAAAACACGTATCGCTTGCATTAAGAGAAATGGACATCGTTCTGTAAGGTGTTGTTTTTTTTGCTTTGATGTTACCCGTTTTTTGCTTTTATGTTTTTTGATACACAGTTTCATTTGCCCGTTACGAAGAAAACCGAGTCATGTGATTTGATTGCTGCAATGACCATTGGAGGATCTATTAACCATGTGAGTACTAGGTTGAATCATAAAAAAGATCTTAATAATTTGAATGTCCACGAAAATGACATTGACATGTGTTTTGGTATGATTAGTATGTTAGTAGATAAAGCGTGGGTGCGTAGCACAATGTACCGAATGATTCAAGCATTCCCAGGACAGGAGTTGGTTGAAGGGGAGTTTCTCTTTTCTCACATTTTTATTACATTATATGTGTTGATCCATAATTTGCTATTTTTACATTAAGGACAATGTGTGATTTAAGTGTGGGGGAGGATATTTATAATTTTAGGATTTTAATTTTTAGGTTGTTTAGTAACTCTAGGATTGTTTTAGGATTCAAAAAAAAATAAATTGTTTTTACTGTATATTTGTTGTGTTCTACTGTTTAATGTAGGTTATATTGCTGTTTTTCTTTGCTGTTCTTTCTTTGTTATTTGCTGCTTCGTAGCTAATCTGCAGCTGCTGTTGCTATTTTTATGTTGTCTGTAATTATTGTAAACTATGTGTTTTGTTGTTGCTATTTGTGCATTTATTGTAGCTGTTGTTTTTTTACTGTTGCTTTTTACAACAGAATTTTATACAGCAGGATTTTGATAGCAGAATTTTTCCCCTACAACATAATTTAGACAGTAATTCGATTTTTACAGAAAAAATAGTTTTTTAACAGAAAAAAAATACATATAGCATGTTTTTCATTTGATTTTTAGGAAATGTATCAGTGGTTGGCATTTTCCTAATTCTTGGATAATTAGATTCATGACTTGTGTTGATTGGATTCTTTGCATTTTGGTGAATAAGTTGGTTTTGAGAATTATTTGGTTGAATCTTTTGTGATAGTGTTGTCCTTGGTGAGATTTTGAGCCTTATTGTTGGATGGACCATTCTATGCCATTCTCTCTTTTTCTAGTGTGATTTCCCTCATGTTTGCTTGTGCTCTAGAACTTGGCTTGACTCTTTAATTTGCAACTTGATTCACATGCATGTATTGAGATGATTGAGGCATTGTTTGCTGATATTGAGCTATTAGCCATATGAGCCTACCTTGATGATTGATCCACTTGTTAGCCCGTTTGAGCCTATGGATCCTATTTCTTGTTTCTAAAAGCTCATTACAAGCCTTAAAAGAGAAAAACCATGATTTGTCCCTACCTTAGGGGATAGAGGAGCTTTGGAATTGTTTTGGGAATAGGTTCTTAAATAAGTGTGGGGGTATACTTCACTTTCTTATCTCCTCATGTGGATAACTCATTGTTGACCTTTGGCTAGTTAAGAAAAAAGGAAAAAAATGGAAAAGGAAGGCAAAAAAAAAAAGAGAAAAAAGAATGAAGAAAAGCTCAAAAAAAAGTTTTTTTAAAAAAAAGAGCAAATAAATAGTGTTTGAAATAAAAAAAGGAAAAAAATTGGGTCAAAAGTTAGAAAAGGAGTATAATTGTGATCTTGAGATGTATGCTACTTGCATTTATTTTTGGGTTTATTCCCCATTGCTCCTCTACTCTCTTTGGTTTTTAGCTACTTATCCTTCATTTTCCCTACCTTTACCTTGGCCCTATTACATCCTTTATGAAGTCCTCTCGATCTTTGCATGAATGTGATTCAGTTGGGGATATTAGAGTCTTGCCAAGCTTATGGTAGTGTTTGCTTATATGAGTGGCTTTGAGTGTATATACACAAGCTTAAACACTTGAGTGTTGGAGAGTATGTCTTGTGAGGATTCTATCACCTTTGATTCACCATTTGATTTGATTGACTCTCTTGTTTGTTGCAATGTAAGGAATGTCATTCACATTTTTCTTGATTCTTTAATTCCTTGGATGTTGTATTTTGCCTACTCCTATGCATTCCTAGGATCTCTTGATAATTATGCGATTTTGTATTTGCATTGTGCTCCGTAGTTGATTTTTTAGTTGATATGGTATTTTGCTCGGAGTGCAAAAGAGCAAGTGTGAGGGAATTTGATGAGCATAATTTTACATACACTTTGCATATTTAATCTTAGCTATTTTAGACTGTATTCATGATTAAATCCACTGTTTTAATTGGAATTTACCGAATTGGGTTTAACTGGGCTTTAACTATGTTAACTAAATAATTGATGGATGATTCTTATGCATTGTTCTATCTTGCTTACCTTGAGCTCTGATTGGGTTTCTATGAACGTTTTAATTTTGTAGGCTTTGTATCCCAAATGGCTTTCTTTTCACGCTGTCATTGAGTTATTTGTTGTTGTCAGTGTCGACCGTTCTGAACCGCAAGAACTCAAGAGTCTCCTTTACATATAATACTCCTCTGAGAAACTTGATCTTGCTTCTTTCATGCTCTCACTTCGGAATTTATTGAATCGTAAGGAAAACCTTAACTTTTCTTTATATTCTCCATTTCCGTTGTTAAAAAACCAAACTCAGCTAACTATATTCTAGTTTCCAACTTTCCTTACAGTGGGTATTTAGCAGCAACCACCATATGAGTAATAGTTCGGTATTCCTATCCATAACAAAGTATATTGTAAGAATGCTAAAACTCTTTGCTTCTTTCTTCCTTTCCATTTTAATATTTTAAAATTTTTATGTATATTTTAAGTACGAGAAATGTTAATGAGTACCCTAAGGGTAATTAGTTTCATAAAATAGTGGAATTTTATGAAAAATAAATTAAAATTAAATATATTTTCATCTTAAAAAATATCGTTTTTTGAAAGTTATTTTTTAATTTTATAAAAATGGTTGATAAAATAGTGGAATTTTATGAAAAATAAATTAAAATTAAATATATTTTCATATTAAAAAATAATTTTTTGAAAGTTATTTTTTAATTTAAAAAAATGTTTGATTAATATATAATTTACTTGATAGTTTGATTCTAAAATATATAAGACCCTTTATATATATATTTTTTCTTTTCATTTCTCTTTCCTATTATACCAATTATTGATTATTTCACTTTGTCTATTTATTTTTTTTCTGAGCATGGTGGGTCTCTTAATGAAAAATGAAAATGAAAATTAAACAAAATTCAACAAGAACAATCTTAGTAGAGTATTTTTCCATGAGATGTTTTGGTTTGAGAGCTTTGCCTAGAAGCTTTATATAAAGGCGATGCCTCAATTTGATGTCCACATTTACTTTCCCATTATACCCCTAGTTTATACTCTTATTGACTGAAAAAAATCGGTAGTTATTATTACATGGAATAGAAGTTACTCCACCTCTCTACTCAAGGTTGAATAGAAGTTACTCCCGTTTGAAGAAGAAGTTACTCCACCCTCAAATAATGCTCTGTTGCGGAGACAACTATGGAGGACAGGAGGAGACGGGGCGCGATGGTAGTAGAAGCCGGGAAAAAAATGACTGCAATCCATTATTTCTTCATCCAGGTACTCTCCCCGTCTCTTTCTTTGTATCCAATCCTGAATTATGAGAGAGTATGGTTATGAAATGAAAAAGAGAAAGAGAGATGATGGGAATACGGCAGAGGTAATGGACGCATAGCAGCGGGGTGGATTTGGTCTTGCTTTTGGGGTTTACAATAGTGGAATCACGGCGGTATTGGAGGCGGTGTCTGTTTGGGGAGAGAGGGTCAAGGCGGCTAAAACCACCATTTTGCTTTGATCCCTTGAGTGTTCATGTCTTCCAGGTCAGTTTCCCTTCTTGCCCATCATTTTAATTTTGATTTTTTGGTTTGGTCTAAGTGTTTTTGTCTATCAATTTTTCATTTTTTAATGATTTTGTGTGAATGCTTTTTTCTTTTTCTGTTTTTGTGAACTGATTCTGGATGGTGTTAGGGTACTGTTTTTCTGAGTTTCTGTTAAAGGCACACATATGATTTTATTCACATTTCATTAATTTTTGTGCTTATAGGAATTTTGGTATACTTATTGCTTACGATGCAATATAAGTTCAAAATGTTTCTGTCAACGGTGATAATCATATAAATGTCCATCCTAATTAAGTTATTTTGGGCTTCATATGAACCTCTTCAAATCATATACAGCTACTGGGATGGAAAAATTCCCTAGCTATGCCCCTGTAAATGGTTTCTTAAATCATTAAAAAAAAGGGTTATATTTATAATTTTCTACTGTCAAGGTCAATTTCTTTAATAATTGGAGGCATAGAGTGTCTTGAGCTCTGTGGTTTGCATCTGTTTGGTTGCACAAGTGGAGGAGAGTATCAAGAAATGGATGTGACATGTGATTTGAATATTGAAGCACCCTTTGACAATTAAACTATATATATCCATTATATACCTAATGTTTTGGCTATATATATGGCTATATTTATCATGCAATCTTTGGAGTTGTACCTGTTTGGAGTCTATGCTAGAAATTTAGTTTGGCGACATGTCTATGAGTGAGCGCAAGACTGTAGACCCAGAACAAGGATAGGATTTTATGCAGAAGGGCATAACGAAGCTGAAGAACATTCTGTAAGGAACTGAATCAATATCTTCTTTATTTCACTGAATTTTAGAAAGAATACACTGCCACTGTCAGGAATTCGAGAGCCTGACCTCTCCTACCCAGTCCAGAATTATTTTCCTACCTCCCTTTAGTCTTTTCCTATTTATTTACAAGTAACAGCACTCCATTAGCTATAACTATAACTGATAACAGACTCTGTTAATCAATTATTACAGCTGACATAACTACCTAACTACTAACAGAATTAGTTATTTGAGCCTACTCTTTCCTCTTTCTGACATACACACGCTTAACTGGGAGTTTACTAACAATACTCCCCCCCAAAAGATTCACCTTGTCCTCAAGGTGAAATTGAGGAAATTGTGTCTGGATAACATCCAATGGTTCCCATGTTGCTTCAAAGTCGAGGAGATCCTTCCATTGAATCAAAACTTCAACTGTGCCTGAATGGTTGTTGCGGGCTGCTAAGACTCCCACCGGTTCAACTTGTAATTCAAAATCTTCTGATAACATAGGAGGCAGGGGTTGAGGTGTGACAGTAGGGCCAATAGCTTTCTTGAGAAGAGAAACATGGAAAACAGGGTGTAAATCTGTCCCACCCTTTTAATCACAAGGTAACTGCAGCTGATAAGCAACCTGTCCCACCCTTTTAATCACCTGGTAAGGGCCATAAAATCGTGGACTTAACTTCTCATTCACCTTCTTTGCGAGGGACCTCAACCTATATGGTTGTAATTTAAGGTAAACCCAATCTCCCTCTTCAAAATGGATGTCCCGTCTATGTTTATCAGCAAATCTCTTCATCTGATCCTGCGCCTTCACAAGATTAGCTTTCAGATCATGTAGCATAACATCCCTTTCTTCTGTTAACCTATTCACTTCTTCAACGGCCGAAGGTATAGTGGTGCCTTTTAGGAGTAGTGGTGGGTCTCGGCCATATAGTGCCTTGAATGGAGTGAGTTTGGTGGAACTATTGTAATTGGTGTTGAACCAAAATTCGGCCCAACTTAACCATATAGGCCACTGCTTGGGCTTACTTCCTGTCAAACATCTTAAGTATGTCTCCAAACATTTATTCACAATTTCAGTTTGTCCATCAAATTGGGGATGGTAAGCTGAACTGAATTTAAGTTTAGTACCTACCAACTTGAATAATTCAGTCCAAAAATTGCTAAGGAAAATCTTGTCTCTATCGGAAACAATGGTGGATGGGAATCCACGCAACCTGACTATTTCTTTTAGGAAAATTTCAGCTACATCATGAGCAGTATAAGGGTGGCATAAGGGTAGAAAATGGGCATATTTTGTCAATCTGTCAACTACCACCAATATACTATCTTTACCTTGAGCCTTGGGAAGTCCCTCAATAAAATCCATAGAAACATCTGACCAAACTTGTGTAGGAATCGGGAGAGGTTGTAAGAGACCTGCAGGTGTTAAAGTTTGGTATTTATTCTGCTGACAAACTGCACAAGCTGCTACATACTGATGAATATCCTTTCTCATCCCTTCCCAAAATACAAAGGCTGAAATTCTTTTATAAGTTCTGAAAAAACCTGAATGTCCACCCACTGCTGAGTTACGAAATTCCGATAGTAACAGAGGAATTCGTGGAGACCCCTTCGGCAAAACCAACTTTCCTTGATACAACAACTTCCCGTTTTGTATAGAGAACCCAGGATGGGCATTAGGGTCCTGTAGGAGATCCTGAGTAATAATCTGTAGCTTAGGATCAACATGTACCTCATCAACCCACTCATCTAAATCTTTGAATTGCACAACAGAGATGGCTGCATATGTCATTTTTCTGGATAAAGCATCTGCAACACCATTTTCCTTCCCGGGTTTATATCTTATTTCAAAATCAAACCCAATCAATTTAGAAGTCCATTTAAACTGCTCATCATTCAGCAAGCGTTGATCAGTCAAAAATCTGAGGCTCCTTTGATCTGTCTGAATAATAAAATGCCTTCCCATCAAGTAATGTCTCCATTTCTGCACTGCCATGACAATTGCCATCAATTCTCTTTCATAGACTGACTTCATTTGGGCTGTATCTGGCAATTTCTGACTCAGGAACGCTACTGGTCTGCCCTCCTCATTCATTAGTGATTGAAAGGTTGAAGGAGCATTAGTCAGCCCAAAGGGCACTACCACAAACTCATAGTGCCCCTCATGTGTCCGAAAAGCAGTCTTAGGAATGTCTCCTTCTTTCATTCTGATTTGATGGTAACCTGATTTAAGATCCAATTTGGAGAAAATGGTGGCTCCACCCAGCTCATCAATCACAGGAATTGGAAATTTATCCGGGACTGTAATCTTGTTTAGAGCTCTATAATCAACACAAAATCGCCATCCTCCATCCTTCTTTTTAACAAGAATAATTGGGCTGGAATAGGGACTCACACTAGGTCTAATAACACCTGACACCAACATATCATTTACTAATTTTTCTATTTCAGTCTTTTGATAATGAGGATACCTATATGGTCTTAAATTGGGAATGCTAGCCCCTTCCTTCAATACTATAGCATGATCTTGTCTCCTGGGTGGTGGTAGACTTGTAGGTTCCTTGAATACCTCCTTGAAATCCTCCAAAAGCTGTTGTATTCCTTGTGAAGTAGAGTTTTCTGCCACAGTATCTTCAAGTATCTCCTTACATTCCAAGAAAAATCCTTGATCGTCATCTCGTAGAGCCTTAACTATTTCTCGAAAGGAAGCTCCAGTTCTGGACAGCGCTGTTTCCCCCTTCAATACCATGGTTCCCGTACTAGTTGGTAGTTTTAAGGTAAGGTCCTTGAAATTAGCTGTAATATCTCCCAACTCAGCTAGCCATTCCATGCCCAAAACAACATCCACACCTCCTAATTCAAATATGAAGAAAAACTGCTGAATTTTCAAATTCTGAATTTGAAGTATCAATTGTTACACACCCCACTACACTTTATTTTTCTTCCATCTCCAACTTCTACTGTTTAAGCTGCTGTTTCTGTCACAGGGAGCTGTTTTTCCCTCACTAGTGTAGATGAAATAAAATTGTGGGATGCTCCACAATCCACTAACACCGTCACCTTTTCCCCATGTATTTCACCCCACATCTTAATGGATTTCTTGGAAGTTAATCCTGTAATGCTGTACATAGACAATTGTAACACCTTATTGTCCAACTCCTCTCCGTTCTGGTTGTCATTACCTTCTTCTTCCTCTTCCTCCATACACACTTCATTCAAGATTAATACCTGTAGCTGCTTGTTTTTACACACATGTCCAGGTCCAAATTTCTCATCACACCTAAAACATAATCCTTTCCTTGACTTCTCTTGGAGCTCAGCATCAGTTAATTTGTTGAACCCTTTTCCTCGTTGTGATCCAGTCATCTTGACGTTGTTGGATTCTGCTGTGGATATGGCCCCTCCACTTTCTGCCTGAGTTTGATTTCTTGATGCAGCCTCCCACGTTACTGTTCTTGATGACGGGTAATTTCTTGATACACTTCCTCCCCTACCATTCCACATATTTCCACTGCTCTGCACCCTATTTTTCTCATCAATTCTCTGGGCATAGTCCATCATCTCAGGTAAAGAACCTAATTGATGTAACCTCAATTCTGCTCGCACCACATCCTTTAATCCATTCAAAAGATCCCCTTCAAATATTCTGGATCAACTCCTTTGAGTGGACCTGCGTACAACTCGAATTTCTCCCTATATTCTTCTACCGACGACGTTTGTTTGAGGCCCAGCAACAGTTCATAAGGATTCTGCGCCATTGAAGGCTGAAACCTCCTTATAACAGCCGTTCGGAAGTCTTCCCATGTGCGATTAACGGTGCAAAATTCCCACCATTGAAACCACGTCAACGCTCTCCCCTCCATGGCTACTATCACCACTTGCAATCTTTCTTGTTCCCTGACCCCCTTCAGATTGAAGTACCTCTCTACACGATTCACCCAGCCATATGCATCATCTCCTGAGAAAAGCGGAATCTCCAATTTTCTCCACCGTTCCTCCACTGGCCCATTCTTGTTTCCGTTTTGTCCTCCAAGATTTCCTTCTATGCCATTTTCACTGTCCGCTAATGAACTTTCTTTTTGCTGTAACTTTTGATTAATATTCTGCAGCATCTCCAAGAAATTTTCGAAGCCCCTCTCCAAATTGCAGAACCTGTCCTCGAATTATTTTCCTACCCAGTCCAGAATTATTTTCCTACCTCCCTTTAGTTCTCTTTTCCTATTTATTTACAAGTAACAACACTCCAGCTATAACTATAACTGATAACAGACTCTGTTAATCAGTTATTACAGCTGACATAACTACCTAACTACTAACAGAATTAGTTATTTGAGCTTACTCTTTCCTCTTTCAGACATACACATGCTTAACTGGGGGTTTACTAACACATTCTAGAAGGGCTACGTGAGCCTCAGTTCAGCTCTGAGGACTATATGATGGTATACACGTATCCATCTATGAGATGTTTTGGTTAAAGATTAAGTTCGTTTTCTTGAGTTGATTGAATTCTGATCTGAATCTACTTTTTCCTTAAATCGTATTGCAGAACCATATATAATATGTACACTCAAAAGCCCCCTCATGACTATTCTTAACAACTGTATGACAAGTATCAGGAATCATTTGAAGAATACATCATATCAACTGTTAGTAACGCCATTATTTGGATATGATATGATTATTACCTGTTTGAATAAATGTGAATTCTTCTTGATACATTATTTAGTGATTACTGGTTTGCTACTTTCCTACTAGGGTAATACTTGATGAAACTACTAGCGTAGTTCAGTCCGTTTGTGACCTATGCTCCGCGGCAGATTCTGAGTTTTTGGAATAAATTAACATATTTGACCAATTTTAGGACTCTTCATGGATTCTGATGTTTTTGAACAACTTTAATTTGAATTGCTTCATCGTTTATTTTAAGTTTAATTTTGAATATTTTTTCAAAGTATTGACTAGATTAAACTTCCTTGATCACGATTTATGTGATTGAAGTTCCTTTTGGTTAGACATGTGTGAGAGGTATTCTTTATATGCTGCTGGTGGGACAGGTGTCTGCATGGTTTTGTTTGGGATGTGGTTTTTGACTATAATAATTACTTTGTACACGACTGGTAAGTGAGAAAGCAGGTATTGTTACCTTCTTCCAACGCCATTGCAATTACATTTCATTTTAGAGTGAGTAGTTAAATTAGTCTATAGTGTATTAATTCCCCAAATGATGAAAATTACATATGTTCCCCCTATGTCAATCCTACATAGCATTTGATAATCATACAGGTAGAAATTAACACCGCCTATGATAATCCTACATGTTTTGTGCATTTGAAAAAACTCAATTAAATTTAAATTCAATGATTTTAAACATTATTTCGTCCCCCGAGTCCAATGAACTGTTCATGTGATTCGCTGTTGGATTGGAAAATTAGAGACTTATATGCAATTGGGCTTAGAAGTTTGTTTATATTTGTTAAGTTATGTGGACAGAGTTTTGATTGGTGACATAATCTTTTTGTTGCATTATGTGTTGATTTCATATCATGCAGGATGAGAGGGAAGTAATGCCCCCAAACTCAGAGGCAGCAGCTGCAGCAAGTGCTGCAACTGAACCCCTTGACAATGATAGACCGATTCAGTGCCCGTTACCAGAACCATCTATTCTTAATTTAAGATGAATATATGGTTTTCTTATTCTATATAACAATTGATTATTTGAACTTTAAACTGATAAAATTTTAAGTACTAAATTGCATTATCTATACTTCTATACTATTAATAAAGGGGATGACTGGATTTGGTGTCCACATTTCAATTTCCGATTAAGCCCCTCACTTTTTAAAAAAAGACACAAATTAGATAGCAGTCATGGAGACAAAAAAAACCGTAAACCACTGAAGTTACTCCTGTTTGAAAAAGAAGTTACCCCAACTCAAATAACGCTCCGGTATTAAAAAAAACAACTGCTGCAGTCTGCAGAGACAACATGGAGGATCTGGGGAAAAAGTGAAGAAAGACCTTTCAAGCAAAAAACTGCAATCCATTATTTCTTCATCAAGTCGGCTTCCTTCGTCACCCTCTCTTATTATTACACTTTCTTCTTCTTTTTTCCTAATTAATTTCTGTTGCCAAATTTTAGGGTTCTTTCATATCTTCACACATTTTCAATTTTTTTCCCTTCATCTTTTAGTCTTTTAGAGGCGATGAGGGGAATACGGTACAGGCGATGACCGCACAGCAGCGAGATGGACTTGGTCTTGCTATTGGGGTTTACAATGGTGGACTCACGACGGTATTGGAGGCGGTGGCCGTTTGGGGAGAGAGGGTCAAGACGGCTACAACCTCCACTGGATTGGGGATGAGCACCGAACGGTGCACAGCCAACGATGAGCGCACAGGAAAAAGAGAGGATAAAGCAGAGAGGGCATTTCTGGTTAGGTAAATAGAAAATTTTGAATCAATGTTTTTTTAAAAGAGAGAGTATAAAGGTTATCAGGGTCCTATTTTTTTAAATCTTTGTTTAATGCTGGCTTATTGGGGAAACTTTTCATTGTTCACCATAAACCTGTTGGATTATTTCCTATTTTATTTCTGTGCTGACGCAGCACAGTTTGGAATTCGATTCATCATCCTTTCTTCAGAGTCTCTCAAATTCTGAGAGTGCGTCACTGACGAATGATGATGGCGAAATTGAAGATAGCAGGGACATGGTCAGGGGTGCTGGAAGAGGTCAAACTCGAGGGTTGGACCATAGCGACGTTGCGTGAAGAGGTGGCAAAGCGATCAAACTGTGCCCCTCACTCCATCAATCTCATATGCGCCGGCAAGATTCTCAAGGTCGGTGATGGAACTCTCACAGGCTTGCCCGTGTCAGGTAACTTCCACAATTCTCTTCCCTTTTCTTAAAAATTTAAGCTTTTCTTACGTTTGATCGCCCAACAATTACTTCTGCACCACATTTTTCTTTGTTCTTTAATTAGTCACTCCATTTTTGTCCTTTGCAATTTCATTTGAATGAGTAAATACTTTAATTAGTCTATAGCTATTAGTCCTACAATTATGAAAGGCCATCATTACACGACTGGTAAGTGAGAAAGCAGGCATTGTTACCTTCTTCCAACGCCATTGCAATTACATTTCATTTTAGAGTGAGTAGTTAAATTAGTCTATAGTGTATTAATTCCCCAAATGATGAAAATTACATATGTTGCCAGTAGCCCCTTAATCTGCAATGCATTTTAATTTAATCATCAAATTAGTCTCTGGATGTGTATTCTTCCAGTTAAATTATTCCTCAAGATTTGTGACTGGGAGAGTAATTTGGCTGAAGCGCAATTTCCCTCATTCGGAGACTAATATCACTGATCCTATATCTCTCATTTTTTTCGATTTTGATTTTCTGATTCTATCTCATTGTGGATCTGAACACAATATATATTTATGGATAGATCTGATTGAAATAATTGACACAGTTTCTTCAAAATTTGCCTTTTGTTCTTCAGGAAGGAGCATAATTAGGTGGTGAAGTCAGGCGAATATCTGGTATGGAGGGAGAGACACTCTATACTATTACTAGGTAGCCAGGGTAGATTCAATACAAAGCTTTTTTTGTGTGTTTGAGTGAGTGTTTGCGAACTTGATTTTTGTTGAAAGTGGGATTGACTTGAAGTGTTGATGTTTGGATACCTTTGCCTGAAAAGTGATTTTGGCAGAATCAATGTTGTTTGGATAGTTTTTATCAAAACCACTTTTAGGTGTACAATTACCAAAATAGATTTCATAAGTGGGTGAAGGCAATACTTTAGAGGTTGCTTTCAATTTGCTTGGTTAGAAATGTCAAGATTTATCAATGGGCTTCTGGTTCAACGCAAAAGTTAAATCTGTTTGACAACAGTTATAAGAATGGTAGTGGGTGCAATTTTCTGCAGGATTTAGATTGAGCTTTGCATGAAAATTTTATCATTTAAATTATTGAGTTTTCAGATGTGTTATATATTCAATTTCTTTGCCGCAATTCTTTTCTTCCATTAAGATAATATAATACTTTACAATGTCCAATCTAAGGGCTATCTATGGGCAGGCAGTGTCCAATCTGGATTTTATGAGTTTAATATAAAGTCTTTTTGAGTTTATGAATTAAATATAAAGTCCAGTATACCATAATATAAAGCAATCATATCAAATACCAAAGACTTTAGTTTAATCTATATTGTTTTGTTATATTTCAATGTGATGGTTGCATACTGGATTTCAATAATTGATTTTTTTAAATTAAATTTGCATGAAAAATTATCTATATTATGAATAGTTTGTGATTGAAACTGTTGAGTTTGAGAAGCAGGTTCCTTTCAAAAATCCACTTTAAGGTGCCTCAGAAATATGCTGAGAAATATAATGGAAATTAAATAGGGAAATTTTAGTTCTACTTGGTTGAGTGCTCGTTTACATGGTTGAGATGAATGATAGTTTTTTGTGTTATAACAGAGTATATTTTATCTTAGATAAAATTCTTCAAACCGCTTTTCATTCAGTAGCCAAGAGGTATTGATATTGTATTTCTTTCCTATGCAGAAGTACATAAACCAAGACCATGTTGAGCTCTGTGCATTGGGCATGGGTATAATTTTCTTGAATCTTTTTTACCTCTTTTTTATTATTTTTATAGTTCATGTGCTATTATACTAACAGCAACAATGTAAATTCTTGATTAGAGACTGAGGTAGATTTTTTACTTTGTATGCTATTATTGCAGAATTTGCGCATAATTTCATTTTCCAGGTACTCTGTAACAAGGTTATTGATTTAATAGCAAAGCTTACGATTTTTTTTTTTGTCTGCAGTAAAGCTTGCTGTTGATATTGGTGAATATTGTTGGATTGAAGACCTTTGTTTCTTAATAATAATTCTCTAAATTTTGTTTCATTTATATTGTATGATTTGCTGTCAACCGATCCTGATATTTTATAACTTTAATTGACTGTCAAGTTTAGCACTGTGTGGATCAGAAGTTCAGAAGCAAAAGTATCTGCCTTCTTTGGCACAGTTACAAACTATAGCATGCTGGGTCAGTTGACTTTCTTGGCATTGTATTATTTTGCATTTTTCCTTAACTGCCACTTCTTAAATTGGTGGTTTTCTTATCATTAGGCTTTGACTGAACCTGACTATGGAAGTGATGCCAGTGCTTTGAAGACCACTGCAACGAAGGTGCTTTACCTTATGTTCATGTTATATACTCTTCTCCAGAGATATGCATTTTGCTTCTTTTTGACTTATTTATCTCCTTAATCTGTCATATTTTCACCGTGTTCAATTGTTCCAAAGTTCAATAATTGAGCGTGTTGATTTGGGATTTGGTTTTTGATTGTAATAATAACTTTGTGGTAGGATTGGAGAATAATAGCTCTAGCATGTTTTTGTTGTTTATTGCTTGCTTTTGCTGATCAGTTAGAAATACTGCTACTTTGTCCTACTATGCCGTGGAGGCATATACAATGTAGCCCTTCAGTAATACTCAATGATGTCATCCTTGATTGAGACAAATAATATTTGAGCCATGACATCTAAAAGAAAAAAAATTGAGGAGAAGGGGCGCGATGGTAGTAGAAGCCGGGAAAAAAATGATTGCAATCCATTATTTCTTCATCCAGGTACTCTCACCGTCTCTTTCTTTGTATCCAATCCTGAATTATGAGAGAGAATGGTTATGAAATGAAAAAGAGAAAGAGAGATGATGGGAATACGGCAGAGGCGATGGACGCATAGCAGCGGGGTGGATTTGGTCTTTCTTTTGGGGTTTACAATGGTGGAATCACGGCGGTATTGGAGGCGGTGGCTGTTTGGGGAGAGAGGGTCAAGGCGGCTAAAACCACCATTTTGCTTTGATCCCTTGAGTGTTCCTGTCTTCCAGGTCAGTTTCCCTTCTTGCCCATCATTTTAATTTTGATTTTTCGGTTTGGTCTAAGTGCTTTTGTCTATCAATTTTGCATTTTTTAATGATTTTGTGTGAATGTTTTTTTCTTTTTCTGTTTTTGTGAACTGATTCTGGATGGTGTTAGGGGTACTGTTTTTCTGAGTTTCTGTTAAAGGCACGCATATGATTTTATTCCCATTTCATTAATTTTTGTGCTTATAGGAATTTTGGTATACTTATTGCTTACGATGCAATATAAGTTCAAAATGTTTCTGTCAACGGTGATAATCATATAAATGTCCATCCTAATTAAGTTATTTTGGGCTTGATATGAACCTCTTCAAATCATATACAGCTACTGGGATGGAAAAATTCCCTAGCTATGCCACTGTAAATGGTTTCTTAAATCATTAAAAAAAAGGGTTATATTTATAATTTTCTACTGTCAAGGTCAATTTCTTTAATAATTGGAGACATAGAGTGTCTTGAGCTCTGTGGTTTGCATCTGTTTGGTTGCACAAGTGGAGGAGAGTATCAAGAAATGGATGTGACATGTGATTTGAATATTGAAACACCCTTTCTTATATTTAATCTTATAATTATTATTAACCCCTAACCTACTAAACGTGATCATCATCATTTTATTGGTAAGCAGAATTGAAGGTGGACAAACAATCTGTTGGGGGCTGTGGAGGCATAATTGGAAGAAAGAAAGGAGCTGTAGCAATCCGCATTACTACAAAGGCATGCGAATAGTGTTCATCTCCTGCCACCTCTCTGGTAATTAATTATTTAAGGATCTCTGCATTGTCATGTAGGAGAATTAATATAACTTCACAGATAATATTCATTTAAAATATTTTTCTCTGATGCAATGCCCTGTTTATATTTGGTTGAAATTTTGATTCTTTTTCACACGGGTTTATCAACATTTGGTTGCAGATCTTGGAGTCTATGCTAGAAATTTAGTTTGGCGACATGTCTATGAGTGAGCGCAAGACTGTAGACCCAGATAGGATTTTATGCAGAAGGGCATAACGAAGCTGAAGAACATTCTAGAAGGGCTACATGAGTCTCAGTTCAGCTCTGAGGACTATATGATGGTATACACGTATCCATCTATGAGATGTTTTGGTTAAAGATTAAGTTCGTTTTCTTGAGTTGATTGAATTCAGATTTGAATCTACTTTTTCCTTAAATCGTATTGCAGAACCATATATAATATGTACACTCAAAAGCCCCCTCATGACTATTCTTAACAACTGTATGACAAGTATCGGGAATCATTTGAAGAATACATCATATCAACTGTTAGTAACGCCATTATTTGGATATGATATGATTATTACCTGTTTGAATAAATGTGAATTCTTCTTGATACATTATTTAGTGATTACTGGTTTGCTACTTTCCTACTAGGGTAATACTTGATGTTTTTGAACAACTTTAATTTGAATTGCTTCATCGTTTATTTTAAGTTTAATTTTGAATTTTTTTTCAAAGTATTGACTAGATTAAACTTCCTTGATCACGATTTATGTGATTGAAGTTCCTTTTGGTTAGACATGTGTGAGAGGTATTCTTTATATGCTGCTGGTGGGACAGGTGTCTGCATGGTTTTGTTTGGGATGTGGTTTTTAACTATAATAATTACTTTGTGGTAGGATTGGGGAGTAATAGCTCTAGCATGTTTTTGTTGTTTATTGCTTGCTCTTACTTATCAATTAGATATACAGCTACTTTGTCCTACTATGTCTATCTCCTAGACCTGCATTAATTTGAAATATGTCTGACACAATTGCTAATGTGAGTCTTTTTTTCGTTTTCCAGACTAGGCATGATATTGGCGGCCTTACAACTGACAAAAGTTGACAAGGTATGATTGAACTTTCTAATTTTCTATATAATATATTTGCTTTGTACAATAAATTATTAAATTTCCTATTTGAAGCAAGGAATCATTATTGCATTGTACAATAAATTTCCCTTCCGTTTTCTATTTTATCTCTTATTGCATCATGGTCTGTTTTATTTACTCTAATCTTTCAATTAACTCTTTTTTTTCTTGAATGACGATTTGTAGGATTTAAAATTACCACAATGGGTTGTTCAATAATATTTTGAAGGATTTCACTTGGAGAGGCCGACGGGGTGTATGAAGACAATCCATAAGTTGTATTCTTGCATAATAGCTGCACTCATTAGGTGTTTGTGAACATGCTTTAAAGAGGTAAATTTCTGGATTGAAAATTTTATGTTAACTATTTTCTTAGGAGTTGGATGAATGGAATTTTTTGTTGAAGAGCTCTTTGATCTACATAGCATAGGCTTTGGGTGGGTTACGATTTACATAAATGGAGGGAAATTGTTTCTGGACAGATTGTTACCAGTATCGATTTTTTTCCTTTCAAGAAGTGCTTGATTGGCGGTTTTTCATTTGTTCAGGTTGAGGATACTGAAAAAGTGGACAATGCATTAGATGAGCCTAATTCTCTGTTACCCATCAACGTCTGGATTTGCGAAACCTATCAAACATTCAATAGGTAAGAACCTTCCACGCTATGTATTTTTCTTTTCCTCAGCCCCTCATCATTTTCCCCCTTGCCAATATTTCCATCCCTTTATTTAATCTATGTTCTTTCATTTCTTTTTTCCATATTTAATTTAATTTAATTTAAAATCCATTGACCATTCCGATGCCTTTGCACCTATCTGTCTTCTCTGATTCCATAATCACCTTAATTTAATTTCTAGCGATGTCTTGTTCTTAATTTCTTGTGTACTCAGCAGTCTCCCGCATGATCACCTTCTTGGCTGGGAGCTTCCTCATTATCTTTAGCTTTTCCTCTCTTTTCTTGGCCTGAACCACACCTCTGCAAAGTGCACGGTGAGTAAAAGATTCTTAACCATGTCTCGGCTTCCCTGCTTCAATGTATCATTATATCTATTTCATATTTTACATGTCTTTATCGATTTCCTCCATAGTCTGAACGAGATCCTTGGATCCAGGAAAGGTGAAAGAATTGTATTTGTTCACTAAATGCCTGATTGCATCTTACGACGTTTGTACGAGCCTTAACTGATTTTTTCGCTTAACATATTATTATTGTTATGGATAGACAATTCTGCAAATAGTGAATCATAACAGATATGGCTCCCTACAAGTTTCAGGACACACGAAATCCCCTTCTCTTAGAAGCCTCTGCATGGTATCATCATCTTGTTTTCTGTCCCTTGTTAGTCTAATTGCTTAGGAAGTTGTTATCTGACAAATATGTATAGCAACCAAACTATGTTATGTCAATGAATTCCATTTGAATTGCTATCTCCTAATTGCATTTTCTGGCCCTGGGTTTCTTGGTGGTTAACGAAAGCAATTTCCTTAACAATTATTATATTTATTTTTATTAATAATAACAATTATTGTATTTATTTTTATTTAGATAGTAGGAAATCAGTTTATTGCAAAATTATAGATTATAGTGCTTGAGGAAGGAAAAGATAAGCATCATAAATCATTCCATTGACATCTTTTGGTACATGTGCCTACAAAGTGATGTGACACATCCATTAATTAAAATTCTCTAATTAGTTTTTATTTTATTTTAATTAGTTTCCTATATCAACTATATATGTAAATTAATAGTTTATTTACTTTGATCTTGAAAGTCAATTACTGATAAAATGTAAGGTCAACAAATTTGGGTTTTGTTCTTGTCATTTTCATATTTTAGCAAAATATGTTAAAAAATGAATTGCAATTAACTGGTAATTTATTAAAAGAATTGACACTATAGTTATGACAATTTTTATTTGGAACAAATGTCCTAAATATTTTTCTCTTTTATTAGTCACTGTAGTAAAATAATCATGATTATATAATACATATAAAAGTTTAAAGGTTCACTTGAAATGAAAAAAATACACAATCTTTTATAATATTGTTGGATTTTACAATATGAATAAACGGTATAATTCTTCCCTAGATTACTTATATTTTTTAATATGTTATTAAATTGTTCTCAAATATAGCAATATTTTGAAAAATACAACTAAATAATGCCTTTAATTCCCTGCCATGCTTTAAAAAACTTTCTATATAATTCTAAGTTACTTAATCAACTTTCCAATTTTTTTTTATCTCTGAAAGTGTTTTTTCTAAAGTCTTCTTTGCTTTATTCAAACAACTATATGAGTATAATTGGTTTTTATATTTTTTTCTTGGATTAATATTAATTTTTCTAATTACATACTACTAGACCTGTGCTAAGCACGGGTCACTTGCCTAGTTGTTCTAATAGGGGCTTTGAACTCAGACACCTTGCTTAGGTTGTATGTGACTGTAGTCAAAGGCTTTGCCAAACATTTTTTTAGGAAAACCGATCTTGAGGCGTAATAATGTTTACAGTTCTAAATGACACCGTTTTTTTATCAGATTCTCATAAAAATCCAATAAAAAAGACCTCATTTGTGATGTTTAGGTCTATGCCCTCTTGAAATTAGCACTTGTAGTATTTAGGAGTAAATTTCCGTGAACAATTAAGTTTGCGGGGGATGTAAACTTTCATGACCAATCAATTTAGCACTTGTAGAATTTAGGAGTAAATTTAGCACTTGTTAGCACTTGTAGTTCTTACTGAAGTTTTTAACCAACTGGTATGTTATGTGGGAATTGTTTTTTATATATTTGTAATGGGTATTCAATTCATATTTTTTTTTGTTTGCTTATTTGATTTTCTTGCTTCATGATAGAATACCAATTATTACCATAGGAAAGAAAGAAGAAAAAGAAAAAGAAAAAGTCATTGATTGTTGTTTCTAGCTGTAAGTTGTTTGTAAAATTGAAACTAGTGAGAAATCAAAATGTTTGAGATGGATCCTCGTATAACTTCGGCATTTGAATTGGACAGTGGTTCTGCCATATATTTTCTTAGCTTTGGTTGCTTGTGAAAGCAATGACGTGTCTTAAGGTTCTCGAAATTACTCTTGTTTTTTTAGGGTTTGAAAATAGTTGTGTACACTTCACTTATTTACAATTTTACACTATTCCTTCTGTTTTGTTAAGCTTACTATTTTATTGAAACGTTGTTTTTTATCCTTCAAATTATAATAATGTTTGTCGAGATCGTGATTAAATTTAAAGTTTTCTTTTAACCAAATTATCCCTAAAAAGGGGTCGATTTGATTTTATGCCTTTTGATTTGTTTATCTGATTTTAGTTAGATTTTTTATCGTTGAGTCATGCTTTAGATGACATTGCAGTTAGTGGGTATATTGCAAAATGGAACATGCACTGATTGTACTCTGGAAATGTTAGCCGAGATTGCTCTGTTTGTGGCTTGTCTATAATTTTGCATATGTGATTTGAAGTTACTATTATCGTTTATAGGACTATAGCTGAAGATTGGTTGCAAGATCAGTATGCCTGCTATGTGTGGTACCTTTATAGAGTACATATGGATACGACAAACAGTGAGATGCATTTTTTGATTTCAGATTTTCATCTTGTCACATATATGTCATAGCATTTTTCAGTAGCTCATGCTTCTTACCCTGAAATCAGGTGTTAAAAGGGGGCTTGTGTGACTTACAACATAACCTATATTTTGAATCGTGGCTTGTCGCTGAGCACTTTAAGGTGAGATTTTTTTAAAATGTTATCTGCTGTTTGTTATGGAGTTTTCCTCTGGATATGTTGACTCTATGCACCCGAGATAATTTAAAGGTAGTCATTGATTTGTAAATATGGTAGAGTTTTGTAAATGAAAAAGTTCCACATTTAAAATTTGAATGTGAAAAATGTAGGGAAGAGATAGATAGAAATAAAAAATAAAATATGTGATAATTGATATAATGCAAAATGAATGGAGAGATAGAGAGAAAAAATGAGTATGAAAGGGAGTGTAATACAAATGAATATAAAGTTGTGAAAATGAAACTTGTTTTGTAAATATGCATATGTAAAACCATAATGTGATTTTATTTTCACCTTTTTTTTTTTGCATTTTGTCTATTTATTTTTATCTCAATAATTCAGTATAATAGTTATTATTAATAATATAAAAAGTTTGATTAAATGTATTATCATAGTAAATTTTTATTACTTAATTAGATATTGCAAAACTATTAAATAATGTAACTTTAAATATAATTACTATGAGGATCAAATTATTTTACTGTATGTTAGGTTTTCAGTTGGGAACAATCAGAATTAATTTTGTGAAACTGATTTTAAATCACTTCTGTTCAACGTGCTTCGTAAATCGTGCATCATTCATCTTCCATCGTTGATTCTATAAATCCATCACAATCAATTCTACCCAACTATAAACCAAACACTCTTAATAACTAATTAACACACATATACATACTAGAAAAATTTAGGGAGTGGAAAGGAAGTGTATTTGATTAAGATTCCGTTTCTCATTGATACGCTCTTAAATTCACGTTGGAGTAGTAAATTAATTTGATTATTTCACACTCCTATTTTATACACTTTCTTTTGCAACTTTTTTTTTACTTTATAATTCTATTCCTTTTCTATCATATCAATTATCATGTCTCTTACTTTCTCTCTTCATTTTTTTTCTTTCTATGTCTCTCTTTCTTACAATTCTTATAGTAGAATTTTGAGTGTTAAAGTATCATTCTCCTAGAAAAATACTAGGATTTTTTAGATGTGTATGTTAGACATCCTCGTGCTCCCTTATTTAAATGGAATTTTGGATATTCTCCTATGTTCAGTTACCCTTTAATTAAAGTTTTGTTTGGTTAGTCCAAAGATAAATATTGCTTTGGGATTATTTATGGATTATAGGAACATTTAAAAATAGCTGAAACATATCTACTTAATTTCCTACTACGTTTATACTAGCAATTCCCATAGCTAATTTTAAGTAAAACCATAATGTAAGAGTGCCAACAGTTGTCACCGTTTCTTGTTTTTAATTTGAACAGTTATGACTTTTCAGTTCTAATGGACAAGATACACGAGAAAAAGAATTGTTGTGCCCAAAAACAGCCTCCCCCTTGATCTCCAATTTGACGTCAATTATTCTAGTGCACATTATAAGGGATGACAAGAAAACAATATAGATTCTAAATTTCACAAAACTTTTATGAACAATTTAAACAAAATTAAGCACAATATGACTCATGTTATGATGTCTTAGGTGAAACACAATAAAAGGGAGCATGAATACAACATCACTCCAAATGAACTTTACCATTTTCAGTGTAGAATGTCATGGCATAGGAGTTTACTTCAGTGTGGTAGCTGATTGGATGTCATTGGTGGTAATAAAATTTTACTGATTATTCCTCATCTTATTTGTTTGTTTGCTATGAATTGTTATGATCCCTTAAGACAATTTAGTTAATCATTAGGAAGCTGTAGAAGTCGGCAGAACGTTTGTAACCATGGAAGGCTATTCAATGGAGAATGACAAACACTTGAAAAATATTCGTTCATTGACATCTTGAGATGTGGAAACAGGTGTGTCAAAAGTGTATTACTCTATCGTGTTTGAGCCTTTACTGGAAGTCATGTAATTTTTTTGCCGGTCACTGACGTCGTAATGTGTTTTCAATCTCTTTATAGGATATTTCATTGGTAGACGGTAAAACACGTATCGCTTGCATAAAGAGAAATCGACATCGTTCTGTAAGGTGCTGTTTTTTTTTGCTTTGATGTTACCCGTTTTTGCTTTTATGTTTTTTGATACACAGTTTCATTTGCCCGTTACGAAGAAATAGAATCAAGTGATTTGATTGCTGCAATGACCATTGGATGATCTATAAAACGAGTGAGTACTAGGTTGAAAGATAAAAATGATCTTAATTATTTGAATGTCCATGAAAATGACACTGACATGTGTTTTGGTATGATTAGTATGTTAGTATATAAAGCGTGGGTGCGTAGCACAATGTACCGAATGATTCACGCATTCCCAGGACGGGAGTTGGTTGAAGGGGAGTTTCTCTTTTCTCACATTTTTATTACATTATGCCTGTTGATCCATAATTTGGTATTTTTTACATTGAGGACAATGTGTGATTTAAGTGTTGGGGAGGAGATTTATAATTTTAGGATATTAATTTTTAGGTTGTTTAGTAACTCTAGGATTGTTTTAGGATTAAAAAAAAATTGTTGTTTTTACTGTATATTAGTTCTTTCTACTGTTTAATGTAGGTTATATTGCTGTTTTTCTTTGTTGTTTGCTGTTTTTTCTTTGTTATTTGCTGCTTCGTAGCTATTCTGCAGCTGCTGTTGCTGTTTTTATACTGTCTGTAATTACTGTAAATTGTCTGTTTTGTTGTTGCTGTTTGTGCATTTACTGTAGCTGTTGTTGCGTTTTTACTGTTGCTTTTTACAGCAGAATTTTGATAGCAGAATTTTTCCCCTACAGCAAAATTTTGACAGTAATTCGATTTTTACAGAAAAAATAGATTTTTAACAATAAAAAAATACATATAGCATGTTTTTCATTTGATTTTTAGGATATGTATCAGTGGTTGACATTTTCCTAATTCTTGGATAATTAGGTTCATGACTTGTGTTGATTGGATTCTTTGCATTTTGGTGAATAAGTTGGTTTTGAGAATTATTTGGTTGAATCTTTTGTGATAGAGTTGTCCTTGGTGTGATTTTGAGCCTTATAGTTGGATGGACCATTCTATGTCATTATCTCTTTTTCTAGTGTGATTTCACTCATGTTTGCTTGTGCTTTAGAACTTGGCTTGATTCTATAATTTGCAACTTGATTCACATGCATGTATTGAGATGATGGAGGCATTGTTTGCTGATATTGAGCTATTAGCCATATGAGCCTACCTTGATGATTGATCCACTTGTTTGCAACATTGTAAGGTATGTCATTCACATTTTTCTTGTTTCTTTGATTCCTTGGATGATGTAATTTGCCTACTCCTATGCATTCCTAGGATCTCTTGATAATTATGCCATTTGTATTTGCATTGTGCTCCCTAGTTGACTTTTTTAGTTTATATGGTATTTTGCTCGGAGTGCAAATGAACAAGTGTGGGGAATTTGATGAGCATAATTTTACATACACTTTGCATCTTTAATCTTAGCTATTTTGTACTGTATTCTTGATTAAATCCGTTGTTTTAATTGGAATTTACCAAATTGGGCTTAACTGGGCTTTAACTATGTTAACTAAATACTCTTTCTTTCCATTTTAATATTTAAATTTTTTATATATAATTTAAGTACGAGAAATGTTAATGAGTACCTTAAATTAAAATTAAATATATTTTCATCTTAAAAAATATTGTTTTTTGAAAATTATTTTTTAATTTCATAAAAATGTTTGATTATTGTATAAAATACTTGATAGTTTGATTCTAAAATATATAAGACCCTTTACATATTTTTTTTCTTTTCGTTTCTCTTTCCTATTATACCAATTATTGATTATTTCACTTTGTCTATTCATTTTTTCTTCTTACCATGGTGGGTCTCTTAATGAAAAATGAAAATGAAAATTAAACAAAATTCAACAAGACATATCTTAGTTAGAGTATTTTTCCATGAGATGTTTTGGTTTGAGATCCTTGCCTAGAAGCTTTATATAAAGGCGATGCCTCAATTTGATGTCCACATTTACTTTCCCATTATACCCCTAATTTATACTCTTATTGACTGAAAAAAATTCGGTAGTTATTATAACAAGGAATAGAAGTTACACCACCTCTCTACTCAAGGGTGAAATGAAGTTACTCCCGTTTGAAAAAAAAGTTATTCCACCCTCAAATAATGCTCTGAATAAAAAAATTCAACTGTTGCGGAGACAGCCATGGAGGACAGGAGGAGACGGGGCGCGATGGTAATAGAAGCCGAGAAAAATTGACTGCAATCCATTATTTCTTCATCCAGGTACTCTCACCCTCTCTTATTATTATAATTCTTTTTCTTCTTTTCATTTTTATTTTCTGCTTGGCAAATTTTAGGATTCTTTCAGATCTTCACACCTTTTCATTTTTTTCTCTTCATCTTTTAGGTTTCTTTGTATCCAATCCTGAATCATGAGAGAGTATGGTTATGAAATGTAAAAGAGAAAGAGAGATGATGGGAATATGGCAGAGGCGATGGACAGTTACAATGGTGGAATCACAACGGTATTGGAGGCAGTGGCCGTTTGGGGAGAGAGGGTCATGGCAGCTGCAACCACCACTGCATAATGGCGCACAGCCAGCGCACGCAGCATCTGCTCTAGCGTACGTGATGTACGTGTGTGGTGGAATCGCGTTTGGAGCTCGCCGCGGAAGGAGTTTGCTGACGATGATGGTGGTTGGAGAAGGGTGGTTGTGGCCATTGGACAGATGGGTGACTCGCCAATCCAGGTACGCTGAACGAACCAGTGATTACAGGGGCGGTTCCATTTCTATGATCATAACCGACCTTGATGTCCTTGATTGCTGCATTTGCTTTGATCCCTTGAGTGTTCCTGTCTTCCAGGTCGGTTTCCCTTCATGCCCATCATTTTAATTTTGTTTTTTCGGTTTGGTCTAAGTGTTTTGTCTATCAATTTTGCATTTTTTAATGATTTTGTGTGATTGTTTTTTTCTTTTTCTATTTTTGTGAACTGAATCTAGATGGTGTTAGGGTGCTGTTTTTCTGAGTTTCTGTTAAAGGGACGCGTATGATTTTATTCACATTTCATTAATTTTGATGCCTATAGGAATTTTGGGATACTTATTGCTTACGATGCATATAACTATAAGTTCAAAATTTTTCTGTCAACGGTGATAATCATATAAATGTCTATCCTAATAAAGTTATTTTGGGCTTCATATGAACCTCTTTAGATCACATACAGCTACTGTGATGGAAAAATTGCCTGGCTTTGCCCTGTAAATGGTTTCTTAAATAATGAAAAAAAGGGTTATATTTATAATTTTCTGCTGTCAAGGTCAATTTCTTTAATAATTGGAGGCATAGAGTGTCTTGAGCTCTGTGGTTTGCACCTGTTTGGTTGCACAAATGGAGGAGAGTATCAAGAAATTGATAAGACATGTGATTTGAATATTGAAGCACCCTTTGACAATTAAACTATATATATCCATTATATACCTAATGTTTTGGCTATATATATGTCTATGTTGTAATATTAGGAGATTTAGTGTGTAATATTAGGAGATTCGGTCCGTAATTACTAGAGATTTATTCTGTAATTAGGGGATTTGATTTGTAATTAGGAGAGATTTGTGTGATTTGATTTGTACAGATTTACTACTTTATTTCCTTAATTAGGAGACTAGTAGTCTCTATAAATAGAGGTTGTACAGGCCCTGAATTAATTAAGCAATAGAAGTATTATTCAAATAATATTCAGTCCCTCTATTTTCAAGTTGGTATCAAAGCTCCCGATCCAGGGAGCTCTGCTTCCGCGTCTTCTAGGAAACCTTCATTGCTGCACATCATTTTTTCAGTCTTGTTTTTTCCAGAACAGCGTCCTTTTTCAGCACCGCCAGCCGCCAGCCACCGCAGTCCGCCGCCGACCACCGCGGATCCAACCGAAAGACTCACCAGGAGGAGCGCCTCTCTAAAGACGGCATTTACCCAAAGTTTCTCCGTCATCCGATGCCGGACGCGCCGCCAGTCGCCGATAAACTCTCTGGTGCGTGTAAGTCACGCGCCGTCCTCCCAGCCGCCGTTTTTTACCGCGCCACCACAGACTTGGTCGCCAGCCACCCCTGAGTCTGTTCCAGGTGTCGTTTCACCTTAACGCAGACTTTGTTGTTTGTTGCTTGCTCTTACTTATCAATTAGATATACTGCTACTTTGTCCTATTATGTCTATCTCCTAGACTTGCATTAATTTGAAATCTATCTGACACAATTGCTAATGTGAGTCTTTTTTTCATTTTCCAGACTAGGCATGATGTTGGCGGCCTTACAACTGACAAAAGTTGACAAGGTATGATTGAACTTTATAATTTTCTATATAATATATTTGCTTTGTACAATAAATTATTAAATTTCCTATTTGAAGCAAGGAATCATTATTGCACTGTACAATAAATTTCCCTTCCATTTTCTATTTTATCTCTTATTGCATCATGTTCTGTTTTATTTACTCTAATCTTTCAATTAGCTCTTTTCTTTCTTGATGATGATTTTTAGGATTTAAAATTTCCACAATGGGTTGTTCAAAAATATTTTGAAGGCTTTCACTTGGAGAAGCTGACGGGCTGTATGAAGACAATCCATAAGTTGTATTCTTGCATAATAGTTGCACTCATTAGGTGTTTGTGAACATGCTTTAAAGAGGTAAATTTCTGGATTGAAATTTTTTTGTTAACTATTGATGAAACCTTAGATTTCAGTAATAAGAAAACACACACAGTAAAAGAAAACTCAGTAGAAAGAATTCTCAGAAAGAATACCTCACAACCCTTTCCTAAGCTGTAGGTCCCAAGCCCCAGGCCGTTGCTATCTCTCAATTCTTTCCGTGCCTCCTCCTACTACCCTCCACTATCTTTTTACCCCTTGCTACTGCTGCAACAGAATTCACAATATGCATAACTGCCTCCTCTGTCTGCTGATTGCCACATGTCCCTCTTCTCTTTCTGGTGTAGACTCTCCAAGTCCTTGGGCCATTATTGTACTAACCCAAAAGTTAATCCCTCTGGTCTTGGGCTATATCACTGCCCCCTCCTTCAAAATCAGTCTTGTCCTCAAGACTGAATGTAGGAAATTGGCTTCTCATGGTAAATTCATCTTCCCAAGTAGCTTCTTCCACTGACTTGCCTTTCCACTGTATCAACCATTGAATGGTGTCTTCCCCATGCTTACTTTCTTTTCTTACTCCTAGAATTCGGTCTGGTTCAACCACCTCTCCCATTTGAGCATCCATACCATCAGGCAGAGTGGGAATGACAGGACTATTTCCCACTGCCCTTTACAATTGAGATACATGAAACACCGGATGAATTTTGGAGGAATCTGGCAACACTAATTTATATGATACTACTCCTACCTTGGCTGTAATTTGGAATGGGCCATAAAATCGAGGGGCTAATTTCTGATTGATTCTTGCTACTGTTTGCTGTTTGTGAGATCTTAATTTTAAAAAGACCCATTCTCCAACTTCCAAATTCACATCTCTCCTATGCTTATCAGCTGCCTTCTTCATCTAGGATTGGGCTTTATGTGGATGAAATTTGAGTTTTCTGAGTGCTTCATCCCTATCCATCAAATCTCGAGATACCACCTCCACTCGTGTCTCCCCGGTATAAATTTCAGAATTGTAGGTGGCTTCCGCCCATATACAACCTCAAAAGGTGTTGTATTAATAGATACATGAAAAGTGCTATTATACCACAATTCAGCCCAAAGTATTCACATGGCCCAACTGCGTGGCTGCTCTGCTGCAAAACATCGAAGGTAAGCTTCCAAACATCTATTAACAACTTTAGTCTGCCCATCTGTTTCGGGGTGGTAAGCTGAACTCATCTTTAACTTTGTCCCCTGTAGCTTGAAAATTTCTTGCCAAAATGTGCTCATAAAAACAGGATCTCTGTCACTTACAATTGATTTTGGAACCCCATGCAACCTCACAACTTCCTTTATAAAGATTTCTGCAATGTTCTTTGCTGTATAAGGGTGTTTGAGTAAAATAAAATGAGAGTACTTGGATAATCTATCCACCACAACCAGAATTGCTTCCCACCCCTTGGATTTTGGCAATCCAGTGATAAAATCCATTGAGATATCCTCCCACACGATCTCAGGAATTTCCAATGGTTGCAAAAGCCCCCTGGTGATAAGGTAGAGTACTTCTGTTGCTGACACACATTGCAGTTCCTCACAAATTCCTGCACCCGATTCTTCATGCCAAACCAGTATAGATTCATAGCCAGCCTCCTCTAGGTTCTGATGTATCCTGAATGCCCCCCTTTAGGTGTAGAATGAAATTCCTCCATTAATGTTGGAATCCAAGGAGAGTTAGCAGGTATTACCAATCCGTTTTTGTAATACAACACCCCTTGGTTCAGTGAAAAACCGGGTCTGGATGAAGGATCATTCTGTAAGGCAGCAATGATCTTTTGGAGTTGTGGATCTTGAGATACCCCGTAGTTCAATTCTTGCCCTTCACTCCAAATGGGAAAAGATAATAATGAAGCAAGTTCAGCCTCCTCATGAGATCTAGAAAGAGCATCAGCTGCCCTGTTATCACAACCAGGTTTGTAAAAAATGTCAAAGTGATACCCCATTAGTTTTGCTATCCGATTCTGCTGTTCTAAGGTGGAAATCCACTGTTGTAATAGGAACTTTAAGCTCCTTTGATCTGTAAACACTCTAAATTGCCTTCCTAACAAATAGGGCCTCCAATGGTGAATTGCTAGAGCCAAAGCCATGATATCTCTCTCATACGCTGACTTGGATAATGCTTTATCTGACAGAGCCTTACTAAAATAAGCGATTGGCTTACCCTCTTGCAATAAAACAGAGCCAATTCCCTTTCCTGAAGCATCACACTCAATATCAAATACCTTAGAGAAATTAGGTAATGATAAGATAGGGGATGTTGTCATAAATCTTTTTAAAGTCTCGAAAGCTCGTTGCGTATCTTCTCCCCATTTGAACCCATCTTTCTTCGTCAATTCTGTTAATGGCTTTGCCACTTTCCCATATCTAGCCACAAACTTACGGTAGTACCCAGTCAACCCAAGAAAACCTCTGACCCCCTTGATATTCTTAGGAACGGGCCAATCTATCACCGCCCTAACCTTCTCTGGATCCATAGCAACACCTTTACCGGATATCAAGTGACCCAAGTATGCTATAGTTTGCTTGCCAAATGGACACTTCTTTTGGTTAGCCCTAAGGAATGGTCTAAAAATCTCATTCGTAGCAGCCTGAAAGGTTGAAGGGGCATTTGTGAGGCCAAAAGGCATAACTAGATACTCATAATGCCCATCATGAGTTCGAAAGGCAGTTTTCTCAATATCCTCTGGTTTCATTCTAATCTGATGATAGCCGGATTTCAAATCCAGCTTTGAAAAATAGCAAGACCCATGCAACTCATCCAATAATTCATCCACCACCGGAATTGGGAATTTATCAGGTATTGTTGCCTTATTTAATGCTCTGAAATCTACACACATTCGCCAAGTTAAGTCTTTCTTCTTCACTAAAATGACTGGGCTTGAATAGGCACTAGTACTAGCTCGTATTATCCCTTCTTGCAGTAATTATTGAACCTGCCTTTGAATCTCATCCTTGTGGAAGTGTGGGTATCTATAAGGCCTAACATTCACCGGCCCATGTCCTGGTATCATATTGATTGCTTGATCATAGCTATGAGGTGGAGGCAATCCTTGCGAATCTTGAAACACCTCTGAAAATTTTGCAACATTGCTCGTAATTCATTTGTTTGAGATACACTCAGTTGTTCTTGCTCCATGACCTTACCCATCTCCCACTGCACTCCACATCTCACTCTATTTTTTTGTATCTCTGCATTCCCAATCAAACAGTGTAAAGCTGCAAAACGCTGACTATCATATCCATGTAACTCCACTTTCTTGTCTCGACTTGCAAACGTCATAGTCATGGTTTCCCAATTTGCTGTGACATCTCCTAAAGTCCTGAGCCAAGCAACTCCAAGAATCAAGTCAAGTCCCCCCATATCTAGAACCCAAGCATCTATCGTGCAGGTGTATTTCCCCATTGATACCTCCAATTTCGAACATATTCCTTTGGTGAATGCTCGAGATCCATCACCCAAACGAATGTCTAATCCCTTATCTGCCTTCTCTACTGAAATTCCCAGCGCCTTGACAACTTTAGGGGAGATAAAGTTATGTGTAGCTCCGCTGTCTACAAGAATGAGAATAGGTATTCCATTCACGGACCCCTCCAATTTCAATGTCTTTAAAGGCTGTGATTTATCGTCCATGCTGTTGTAACCATCCCACATTTTTTTACAATCCAAAACACTGCATTCACCCTCTTCCGTCTCCGATTCTTCCTCAGCTTCTGCTACAACAACCTCACCCGTCTCATTAACCATCTCGTCTTCCCCCAAAAGCATCACCCGCAGCTTCGGATTTGGGCACTTGTGTGTTGGACTATAAGGTTGAGCACAACGGAAACACAACCCCTTATGTCGTCGTTCCTCCCATTCCTTTGTCGTCAAATTCTGAGTTCCTCGCTTAAAATTGGCAGCCCCAGACTTATTATGGCCAAAAACACCTCCATCATTTTTGTCATTGTTAGATCCATAATCAGCGTTAGCTCCATGCCTTTTCGGCCATATGTTTACCTGCTTCATTTGGCCCACTAGATGTGGACTTTTAAAGGGTATAGTACTACGACCCACTCCTCCACTTAGCTTCTTCAGTGCAATTTCCACATTACGAGCCTGCTTCATGGCTTGGAGACGGGTTTCCGGGTTATGAACCCTGACCCAGTTTTGGATGTCTTCATTTAACCCATTTAAAAAATAATATATTGGAGCTCCGGTTGACGAATTACCAAAGCAGAGAGGTATTTAAACTGTGCTATATACTCTTGTATGAACCCCTTTGCTTTACAGCCGCTAGTTCTTCGTATGGGTTTTGAATGTCCAGGCCACTAAATCGATCTATCAATTCACTCTTAAACTAATCCCAGGAAATATCAGTGTTTATCTCCAACAAAATATTGAACCAATGAACAGCCTGACCCTCTATGCATACTTGAGCCATTGAAATGCGCATATCTGGTTCAGTTTGATGAATACGAAAATAGGTTTCTGCCTGGGAAACCCAGCCACGCGGATCACTTCCTTCAAAAGGCTGCAACTCAACTCGTTTAGCGACTCAATTCTGTTTCAGACCCATCATCTTCATCGGAACGTCGTTTCACCCGCTCTCTCATAAACTTCACAATGAGATTGTGAAATTCCTCCTGTTCAAGCTTCTCCTTGGTGAATGATTCTTGCATAGAGGTTAGAGATTGGACGAGATTCTCAAAATTCACTAATCGAGATTCGTTGGCCTCAACACGAGCTTAAAGATGAGTCTCCATGGTATCCGGCAGGTCGGACCAATGATGAAACCTTAGATTTCAGTAATAAGAAAACACACACAGTAAAAGAAAACTCAGCAGAAAGAATTCTCAGAAAGAATACCTTACAACCCTTTCCTCAGCTGTAGGTCCCAAGTCCCAGGCCGTTTCTATCTCAATTCTTTTCGTGCCTCCTCCTACTCCCCTCCACTATCTTTTTACCCCTTGCTACTGCTGCAACAGAATTCACAATATACATAACTGCCTCCTCTGTCTGCTGATTGCCACGTGTCCCTCTTCTCTTTCTGGTGTAGACTCTCCAAGTCCTTGGGCCATTATTGTACTGACCCAAAAGTTGATCCCTCTGGCCTTGGGCTTTATCAAAGAGCTGTTTGATCTGCATAGCATAGGCTTTGGATGGGTTACGATTTACATAAATGGAGGGAAATTGTTTCTGGATAGATTGTTACCAGTATCGATTTTTTGCCTTTCAAAAAGTCCTTGATTGGCGGGTTTTCATTTGTTCAGGTTGAGAATACTGAAAAAGTGGACAATGCATTAGATGAGCCTAATTCTCTGTTACCCATTAACGTCTGGATGTTCAAAACCTATCAAACATTCAATAGGTAAGAACCTTCCACGCTCTGTATTTTTCTTTTCCTCAGCCCCTCATCATTTTCCCCCTTGCCAATATTTCCATCCCTTTATTTAAGCTATGTTCTTTCATTTCTTTTTTCCATATTTAATTTAATTTATTTTAAAATCCATTGACCATTCCGATGCCTTTGCACCTGTCTGTCTTCTCTGATTCCATGATCACCTTAATTTAATTTAATTTCTAGTGCTATCTCGTTCTTAATTTCTTGTGTACTCAGCAGCAAGGTAGTTAAGATCGAGATCTTACTCAAGATCGGATAAGGGGTCCCAAAATCGTAAATCGTGAGATCGTAACACGGATCGTAAGATCCTACAAAAATACTTAATATATATATATATTAAGTATGTATATAAATTCATATATATGCATATAAAATAGTATAAATGAGAAAATAAACCCTTCAAATTTTAATAAAGGTTCAACTAGGGGTATATATTAATTAAATATATATTAATTAAATTCATAAATTAATTAAATTCATAAATTAAAACAAATATATATTAATTTATATATTAATTAAATATATATTAAAACATAACAAGTTTATAAACCAGAAAAAAGAGAAAGAACGTGGGAGAGGTTGTTGAAATATCAAACACAGTATGTAAATAAAAATAAACGAGCGGACGCGCACACCAACAGACGGCAGACGCGCACTCACAGAGCCTTCTCGTAGCAGACGGCGGACACGCACACCAGCAAAGTAGAGAAGACGGACGTCGCGCACACCAGCTGACCAGCAAAGAAGAGAAGACGGGCCACGGACGCACTCACCAGCAAAGAAGAGAAGACGCAGAAGCAGAGGAAGACGAGAGTCGGAATCGCAAGTTCGCAACAGAGGCAGAATGAGGTGAGAAAGGCGCAGCAGAAGAAGAAACTCAGATTAGGGTTCGAACCTTTTCTTTTAAATCTGCAAGGTAAGCAAACTCAGTGTAATCGAGCGATCCTACCGTTCCTGCGATCTTCCTCGGCGATCCTACGATCCCATATCGATCCCGATCTTTTGGGTGCACGGGATCGCTAGACCCAGAAAAGATCGTAAAATCATTTTACGAGTAAAATCGTCGATTTTAACTACCTTGCTTAGCAGTCTCCCGCATGATCACCTTCTTGGCTGGGAGCTTCCTCATTATCTTTGCTTTTCCTCTCTTTTCTTGGCTTGAACCACACCTCTGCAAAGTGCACGGTGAGTAAAAGATTCTTAACCATGTCTCGGCTTCCCTGCTTCATTCTCGATCTTTCTCTATTATTATCTCTTCATTATTCTAACTAAGTTTTACTGGTTTTTTAGGGTACATAAGATGAGAATCCAATGAGTAGATGCAAGGAAAAATATTCACGTTTTCCATTTTCAAGAACATTTGAGAAAGAAATTATCAAATTACAGAATTGAACTCCTAGCCTTGGGAAAGAACTGCCCTCACTCAAAACCACTCTTTACACAAATTTGTCTACTCTCTGTTCTTGCATTTGTTATTTTAGGCTTCCACTACAATTCTGTTAGGCTCTGCCCTCTCTCTTCCCTCCAGCTCGTCATTTTCATCATTACTTCCTTCTTCCCACTATACCCCTTAACTAACTCTTCTTTTGGCCCATTATCTATGATGGAAACTACTTCTATACCTTGCCCCCTATTTCAGTTATCATACATACTTGTGCCTTTCATGAAACTTCTAGTATAAACTCTGGTCATGGCCACTTTTACTTTTAAATTTAAATGAAAATTCGGTATTTTTCTTCGGCCATTAAGTTTTGTTAAGGTAACAGAACACTTGCAAATAGCTTTTCAGAGATGTGGTTGTGGATTGACTTTCTGCCTTGCATCATTTTTATTTTGGTTTTATGTTTATCTGTGTCTATTTCGTAATTTTAGTGTTCAAATTTTTATTTTGGTAACTATCTTTTTCATTTTCTCAGAATGACCTAGTCCATAGATGGGGAATGGGCATGAAACTGAGATATTGTGCTCAGGTGAGAATTACACATTTTCTGGTAACTCATCATCATAAATTTTGGTGGTCCTGGAATTCATTATGGTTTCCATTCAGCTTATATAGTTAGTTGTGTTTACACTTTACACTAGAATGACCAGCACTGTGATATGGATGCCTTTGTGGGACAGAAATATCAGACAAGAAAGACAGCAGCACTGTGATATGAATGCCTTTGGTTAGACATGTGTGAGAGGTATTCTTTACACACTGCTAGTTGGACAGGTGTCTGCATGTTTTTGTTTGGGATGTGGGTTTTGACTATAATAATTATTGTGTGGTAGGATTGGGGAGTAATAGCTCTAGTATGTTTTTGTTGTTTATTGCTTGCTCTTACTTATCAGTTAGGTATACTGCTATTTTGTCCTACTTTGTCTATCTCCTAGACTTGCATTAATTTGAAATCTGTCTGACACAAATGCTAATGTGAGTCTTTTTTTTCGTTTTCCAGACTAGGCATGATGTTGGCAGCCTTACAACTGACAAAAGTTGACAAGGTATGATTGAACTTTCTAATTTTCTATATAATAAATTTGCTTTGTACAATAAATTATTAAATTTCCTATTTGAAGGCTTTCACTTGGAGAGGCCTGCGGGGTGTAAGAAGACAATCCATAAGTTGTACTCTCGCATAATAGCTGCACTCATTAGGTGTTTGTGAACATGCTTTAAAGAGGTAAATTTCTGGATTGAAAAATCTTTGTTAACTATTTTCTTAGGAGTTGGATGAATGGAATTTTTTGTTGAAGAGCTGTTTGATCTACATAGCATAGGCTTTGGGTGGGTTACGATTGACATAAATGGAGGGAAATTGTTTCTGGATAGATTGTTACCAGTATCGATTTTTTGCCTTCCAAGAAGTGCTTGATTGGCGGTTTTTCATTTGTTCAGGTTGAGGATACTGAAAAGGTGGACAATGCATTAGATGAGCCTAATTCTCTGTTACCGATCAATATCTGGATGTGTGAAACCTATCAAACATTCAATAGGTAAGAACCTTCCACGCTCTGTATTTTTCTTTTCCTCAGCCCCTCATCATTTTCCCCCTTGCCAATATTTCCAACCCTTTATTTAATCTATGTTCTTTCATTTCTTTTTTCCATATTTAATTTAATTTAATTTAATTTAATTTAAAATCCATTGACCATTCCGATGCCTTTGCACCTGTCTGTCTTCTCAGATTCCATGATCACCTTAATTAATTTAATTTCTAGCGTTGTCTTGTTCTTAATTTCTTGTGTACTCAGCATTCTCCTGCATGATCACCTTCTTGGCTGGGAGCTTCCTCATTATCTTAGCTTTCCCTCTCTTTTCTTGGCCTAAACCACACCTCTGCAAAGTGCGCGGTGAGTAAAAGATTCTTAACCATGTCACGACTTCCCTGCTTCATTCTTGATCTTTCTCTATTATTATCTTTTCATTATTCTAATTAAGTTTTCCTAGTTTTTCAGGGGACATAAGATGGGAATCCAATGAGTAGATGCAAGGAAAAATATTCACATCTTCCATTTTCAAGAACATCTGAGAAAGAAAATTACTGAAAAAGAAATGATCAAGTTACATAATTGAACTCCCAGCTTTGGGAAAGAACTGCTGAACGTCTGAGCTGCAGCTGGTAGCAAGCTTGGGCCTTCTAGGAGCGCTTGGAGCTGAACCAAGCATGGGTCAACCTTTGATCGGTCAACCCATTGACTTTTTGACCTTGAACGCAAGTCAACATATAAGACTCCATTTAATTAGGATTAATAAAAGTAGGATTAATTTTAGTTTTAAATTGTAATTAGGACATCAATGTAATTTTTCCTCTTTCTTTCATGAGTGGGTGTAACATCCCAAGATTGGGACCTTAGAGGTATAACGAAAACCTTAGGTTAGGGATTCCGCCAGGAGAAGTATGACAAGGGTAGAAAGGGAAATTGGAGACTTGAATGTGAAATCAGGTAACAATTGGATATCTAAACTAATAGGGTTGAGTTGTAAGATATCCTGGAGGAATAACCAGGTGGTAAGCCAAACAACTATAAGTTGGACCTAGAAGTGATCACACCCTGAGTCAGAGAAGAAAAGGATGGTTAAGAACAAGGAAATGAGGTTAGGGAAGGAGATCAGAGTGGGAAGGGAATTAGATGAGGAAGACTAAGTTCGAAGGGGGACTAAGTAGGAATGGTAGGGTTTTTGGAAGGAGTAGTGAGGAACGTCAGGAGTTAGAACCACCTAAGTTGTAGTAAGTCCCATATATTGAATTTAGGGCTAAGGGATTAAGTCTTAGGAATGGAGAAAATAGGAAGAATTTGAATGTAAGGGAGTGCGCTCAAGCGCACACAGGGCGCGCTCAAGTGCGTGTATCAGCAAGTTGGGAGTAGCTTTTGTTTGTAGCGCGCTCGAGCACGCTTAGGCACGCTCAAGCGCGCTGCCTCACTAGCTTGGGGTTGTTTTTGCTCGAAGCGCGCTCAAGCGCACACCAAGTGCGCCCAATCGCGCGAGGCTCAGCATCATCAAGGGAGACTTTAGTACATTAGCGCGCTCAAGCGCACTAGGAGTGCGCGCAAGCGTGCGCGACCAATGTTGTCAAGATCACGCTAAAGATTGTAAGATCGCACGATCTTACGTTTTTTGGGAGGCTGTCCGAGTACGAGCACAGTGGGATCGGTTACTGGATGGGATCGCATGGGGTCGCCGGGTATGACCCTGAGATCGTGGGATCTGACCAAGCTTCGCGATCTCAAAAGACCCATTTTCGGGTCGGGTCCGCGACCCAGGTGACCAAAAACGCCTATTTTTTGCCTTAAACACATTCGCCTCTGAAATTTCTGATTTCCCTACACTCTTCGTCCATCTCCTACTTCATTTTTCATCCTCAGCTGCTGCGTTCTGTGCGTCGCTGCTGCGTTTGTGCGCTTCTGCTGCGTTTGTGCGTTTCTGCTGCGTCTTTGTGTTTCATCCCTCTTCGTCCCTGTTTTCTAAGCATCTCTGGTGCGTCTGTCTCATGCATGTGTTTTCCGCGACTTCTGCACTGTGCAATAGCGCAAATTTCTTCTGCGCAAGTTGGTCTATCGGTGCTCTGTTTTCTGTTTGGCACTCTGTTGAAAATGGCAAGTGCTAGTGCTAGTGGGTGTGGTGGCATTGGAGGGACTGGGAAGGGAATGCTGCAGGAACTAACTACTCTTTTGTGTTTTAATTATGTCTAATGTGATTAATTATGACTTATTAAAAGATGTTTTTAGGACCTATAAAATTATGATTATGAGTAATGAGTTATTAATGACTGAATTTTCAGTTTAAGTTTAGTTTATTGTTGTTATTTACAAGTATTTCCTTTGTCTATGTCATTATTATCATATGTATCTCTTTATGTATCATTTTGTTTATTCTAGTAGGATCTTACGATCCGTGTTACGATCCCACGATTTACGATCTCACACCCATCCTCCCGATCTCGGGTAGGATCTCGATCTTGACAACATTGCGCGCGACCCGTAGACGTTTTTAAAATAGGGCACGCTCCTCCTCCTCTAATTCTTCACACACGGCTAGGGTTCTTAGGGAGAGAAAGAGAGGAAACTAGAGAGAGGAAGAGTGAGAAAGAAGGAGAAGGCTTGGGTAGAGGCAATCTTCCACCATCTCCTAGCTTGGGTCTCCAACATCCCCTTCCTTCTCCTCCATTTCTGCTCCATTTAAGATGAGTAAAGCTCAGACACTTTCACTTCATTTGATGAATGCTCTCCCTCATGAACCCTAACTCTTCTCCTCCCATTCCTAGGTCTTGTATGTGATTGTTGTGTGATTTAATTGCTGGTAGCTTAGATATGAGCATGATGCTAGGGTTTGCTTGGAGATTTACATTTCGATTGTGATTAGAGATTGATGTTAGGGTTTCAAATTGGGATTTTCCCCTTTTTGTTAGTTTTCCTCAATGTGTCATGTATTATGATGGTGTTGTACATATGTTGATGATTAATAAGACACTTGGGCTTTGCCCCTAGAGATTAAGAAAGAGAATGTTTAGATTTAGCAAGATTCATGAGTTTTATGTTATGTGTGTGTGCATTGCATTAAGGCCTTTGGCCCAGATAATTGGAAAATAATTTTTGAGCCTCGGCTCCCAGAGAAAAATGAGATTTGGCTTCGGCCCTAGGAAAATGGCTTCGGCCCCACATCACCTTAATTAAACAAGATTGGACTTCAGTCCCCAGAGTAATTGGACTTCGATTGTCCCCAAGGAAGATGTTCCTTGTAGTCCAAGCTCTGGTCTAGCCCTAAAGATAGTGATAAGACCCCGTCTGCCGAGTAAGGCAGATCATGCATAGCATATTTATTGAGTTTGGCATTAAACATCATGTATAATTGAGTGTAGTTGTATTGTGGTCCGTTAAAGAGTTTATGTATGATATGATGAAATGTGATAGAACTAAACCATGTATGATTTGTTGAATGATATGTTGCATGTCATATGCCTGCCTCCCCACACTGCTTGTTGCATGCTTTGCTCACTGAGACACTAGTCTCACCCCACGTTGCGGGATACATTTTAGTTATGCAGGATCCTTTAGTTATGCGCTTGGAAGGAGATTTGGAGCTGTTGGAGTGGATCCATCCGCTCCAAGTAGTTAGAGATGGATTCTTGGTGAAGGATTAAATGTGATTGATAGTTTAATGATGTATTAATGTAGACACTCTTGATTGGCCATGGATGTTTAGTTGTAGTTGATATTGTATTATGATATTATCAACTGTATTGGTGGACTTTTCTGGATTTCAGGTTAAGTTGGAAAATTGGGAATTATCCAGTTATAGGGGAAACTCTGCCGGATTTCCGGTAGGAGTTTTATGAACCTTAACACCCCAAGGTGAAGGTTCGTACCCTAGGTTTTGATTAAGGTATTGTGTTGAAAGTAATGATGTATGAATTTTGTGGAAGCTTAAGCAAACGTTGGATTGCCCAAGCAATTGTGTGACTTGTGTATCGCTACTTAAAATGGCGCGAAATAATTTCAGAGATTCGAGAATAATGTTCCCAACCGACATTATTCTTGAATTAAGGAATTAGGACGTTACATTTTGGTATCAGAGCAGTTCAATCCAATTGGACTGTGGTTAGGTTAGTTGCCCGTGACTCACTATGATCCCAGCGTACCCCGTACACATTATAGGGACTGATCACCCCTCTACTTGGTGCGTTGTACACGGGATTGTGGTTAGTGACGTAAGTAGGATGCCTTGGTTAGGGAGTTGGGACACTTCTCTAACCAGGTTAGAGCCACCCACTTGTCAGATAGAGATAGAATAGCATAGGTTTATTTCCAGGGATAGGATCTCCACCCTAGAGACCTTATAGAGCATCACCCTTAAGCCTAGTAGACATGAGGCACGCATAGGAACAGCTAATTTAGATAGACTCCTTATCAATTGAAGAGTAGGTTGTTGTTCGACCTAGAGTCCTAGCAACGAAGGTTGTTTTAGTTGAATGGAATGTTTGATTTGTCTGACTGAGTGTGATGCTTGCTTGCTTGAATAATTGTGTGTCCTATGTACTTAATTGTGGTCTGATTGATTAGTTATGATATTGTTGTTTGCTTAAATCATTGGTTGACTTGTGTGTTTGGTTAACGGTAAATTTCTAGGATAAGGGTTGAACGATCTTGGAATTTAGAATTTCGCAAATTGAGGATTTCTTGCTTGGTTGGATTGTAGAGGGCAAGTAGAATTCATGAGAGGATAGAGGAACTAACATCCTAGTTGTGGAAACACTGTTAATGGTTTAGAGCCTTGAGTGTGGGTTTGAGGGACACCTATAATTGGAGTTTTAAGATTAGGGGTAGGATGACTAAAGAGGTGCAAAGGGCTTGACTAGAGAGTGGAGAGTGAAGACTATCTTAGAAGAACCCAGGTCTTGATTTTTGAAAATTATTAGGAACATGATAAGAGTCGGAATACAATGAACAAATAGAGGAAATTAAGTTTGGATCATGACTCAATACCCATCTTGTTCTACCTTAGAGCTTCCTTATTATTTTGGCCCCTTTTTGGATATAATCTTGTTGTTCATGTTGATTTATGGCTGGGCACTATCACTTGGTGAGGACCTCATGATCAGTTTTGGTTAAGCTAGGGAGTAAACCCAAGTATGTAAAGGGAGTGAGTGACATTAGAAACTTGGATGGTTAGAGGTACTTAGTAGGTTTCAATCATGGTCAGTTCCTTTCGATTCTAGGTCTACTTGGTTGTTGACACTTATGGAATAAGGTTCCTTGTTGTTTTAGTCAAAGTGTTTTTCGAGTAGAAGTCTTATAATTATCGGTTTGTGCTTAGTACATCATTGTCTGTTTTCCCACGGGTCGGCATTTCAGTTACCTACGTTTAGGAGTATGTTGATAGTGCCCGGGTAGTTACCTATTTTTCAATTTATCGGTCGTAGAGCTAAATCCATAGGTTGGACTCCTTAGTTTCTTCTCTGTCTACTTCCTGAGCGGAAGAACTCTATAGTTCATGGAGGTTGAAAACTCTTGTGGAAGGGGGAATTTTTACTCAGTGCATATCTCCTACGAGCGTCAATGACCAGTATCTAATTAATGTTTTGTTAAAGATTAGTGCTAAGCTTGGTGTGCTGAATCCATTGTTAGGTGCTGAATATTCTCCTTCCATTCCTCTTGTCTCTAAAGTTTCCACCATCATTCTAGGCTTGGATGTGTCCCTTGGCTCAGCAGGGAAATGGGATATTCCTTCAATTGCTACGGTTTCCAGCTCTAGGCGATAGCTTCTGAGGTCATAGTACAGGGCATGTGTTCATACTCAGTCTCCTAGGTTGAAATGATAGATAATTTTGATTTCTCTTTTTGGGCACATGATGGAATGATAGGTTCAAACAGGCCTACACACTATCATGTCCTGTTAGATGAGATTGGTTTTCTCCGGTTGAACTATCGGAGTTGTCCACTCTTCATCATATGTGTATCAGAGAAACCCATTTGCCAATTTGTTGATGCTCCGATATGTTGTGTACACTTGGCTTCAATTCTATATTCTTTTGTTAAGACCTGTGTGTTGTTTTAGAAACTAGTGATGAAGTAGTACTGTTTATGAGATTATGTTTTGACCAACTAGCTTTTTAGGAACACAGTGTAGTTTTATGTAGTGGGCTTAAGATTTCGAGAGTTGTTAAGGAGACAAGTTTAGGAATACAATCGAACCCTAGTTTCCTATAGCCACCTAGAGTAATAGAGGTATTAATAATCGGAAGACAATTTGGTGGGGTTTCAAGTACACCAACATAGTTAGAAATAGGATTGTGACCTGATGTTGGGGGAGTAACCGGAGCAAATTTTGAGTACAAAATTTATTTTAAGAAGGGTAGAATTGTAACATCCGAAGATTGGGACCTAAAAGGTATAATGAAAACCTTAGGTTAAGGATCCGGCCAGGAGAAGTAGGACAAGGGTAGAAAGGGAAATTGGAGACTTGAATGTGAAATCAGGTAATATTTGGATATCTAAACTAATAGGGTTGAGTTGTAAGAGATCCTGGAGGAATAACCAGGTGGTAAGTCAAACGACTATAAGTTGGACCTAGAAGTGATCAAACCTTGAGTCAGAGAAGAATAAGATGGTTAAGAACAAGGAAATGAGGTTAGTGAAGGAGATCAGAGTGGGAAGGGAATTAGATAAGGAGGACTAAGTTCGAAGGGGAAATCTAGAAGGGGGACTAAGTAGGAATGGCAGGGTTTTTGGAAGGAGTAGTGAGGAATGTCAGGAGTTAGAACCACCTAAGTTGTAGTAAGTCTCATATATTGAATTGAGGGGTAAGGGCTTAAGTCTTAGGAATAGAGAAAATAGGAAGAATTTCAATGCAACGGAGTGCGCTCAAGCGCACACAAGGCGTGATGAGGACATCATAGCAGTCAGCAGGTTAGGTAGGCCCATGACAAGGGCGCAGTCTAGGAGGGCTAAGGAGGCACTACAACTTGTCATCAAAGAAGTCCAACTTCAAAACATGCAAAGCATTAATGGAAGCTCATAACTCATTAACTGCACTCAAGTTGAAGAGGACGGACCATTTGATGAAGAGACGGTTGCATTTAATGCAACTACCAATTGAAGCACTTCCAAGCTGATGAGGTGGCATTGTGGGCGGCCACACATGGTCCATTGTGGGCGGCCACATGGAGTCTTTTATGATGAATTATTGTTGTTTATTTATGCTTTCAATAAGGGTTAGGAGTTACAAAACATTTGATTAATATTTTGATGGTTACAAGACAAGGTTGTAATGAGTTTCAAAGGCATTAAAAGCCTTGTCTACTAGCCGTTTGGGAGCTAGCTTGTGCGCATGAACCTAGTCCTTTTGTGGGCTTCATGGAGACCTTCTATTTGCTCTAAAGTTGCGGCCAACATGGATTAAAAGGCTGAGTAAAATACCATCAAGAGGGGCGGCCAACATGTGCATAATTTGGTGAGTAAAGTATCATTAAACATGTGCTATCAAGTGAGTAACTTGGCTGAATTGTAAGCCATCATTTGGGCGGCCAACACATGCTACACATGGCTAAAATAAGGTGATTAAGAAGGTGATAAATGGCTGGTTCAATAGCCATCAAAGTGGCGGCCACACTCATGAAAGGAAGGTTACACATTGAAGGCACACTTGAAGAAAGAAGGCTATATGGTGCGGCCACTTATTGGCTGAATCAATGGCTACTTTAAGTCATGTTTTATGGTTACATTTCTTGTATTATGGCAGCCACATGTGCATCCAAAGAGCTGGTAGGGTTGCGGCTAGGATAGTTTCCAATAGGTGCATTTTTATTAAGTTTTTATTTAGGGTTTTTATCAATTAAGTTATAATAGTTAACTAGGGTTGCATGGGAAATGTATGGAGGGTATTTTAGGGACAATATGGGCGTGAACAAGCAGCTGAATGCATGACCTAATTGATCTTGTAAAATCCTATAAATTCATGCTTCATGCATACAATAAAGGACAGAATGAATTATGCAGAAAATTACCTATACTTTGAGAGTGTTTCTCTAAGTTTCTTGCTAGTCAAGAGTTGAGAATTTATCAAAGGATCCTTCCTTTGTGTGTATGTTCTCAGGGACTTATCTTTCAAGTCTTTGAAAGTGTGACGTCCTTTCCTATCTTTCCCATCCTTTATTTCTTCTTCTTCTAGTTTTTTTTACCTTTTGTTTTTGTGCTCAAAATCTATATTTTTCCTATACGTTAAACTTGGTTTCTAAGTGATTTATTTATCAAGTTTTCTAAAGGGTGAATATCGTTTTGGCAAGGTTACTACTTGGTTCTCAATTTTTTATCAAAGAAAAAGGTATTATCAAAGAGAAAAAGAAAAGAAAAGAAAAAGATACGTACGTGACAAAAGAAAAGAAAATAGAAATGATGAATTTTTGGTAGAAAAGTGTTTGTCAAGGAAAGTGCTCTTTTATTCAAAAATTTCTAAGGTCCATGAAAAATAGAACCTCAAGGTTCATATCAAGGCGCGCCCAAGCGCGCGTATCAGCAAGTTGGGAGTAGCTTCTGTTTGTAGTGCGCTCGAGCACGCTTAGGCGCGCTCAAGGCGCTTGCCTCACTAGCTTGGGGTTGTTTTTGCTCGAAGCGCGCTCAAGCGCGCACCAGGTGTGCCCAATCGTGTGAGGCTCAGCATCATCAGGGAAAACTTTAGTACATTAGCGCGCTCAAGCGCACTACGAGTGTGCTCAAGCGCACGCGACCCAGAGACGTTTTTAAAACAGGGCACGCTCCTCCTCCTCTCATTCTTCACACACGGCTAGGGTTCTTAGGGAGAGAAAGAGAGGAAGAGTGAGAAAGAAGGAGAAGGCTTGGGCAGAGGCAATCTTCCACCATCTCCTAGCTTGGGTTTCCAACATCCCCTTCCTTCTCCTCCATTATTCCTCCATTTAAGGTGATTAAAGCTCACACACTTTCACTTCATTGGATGAATGCTCTCCCTCATGAACCCTAACTCTTCTCTTCCCATTTCTAGGTCTTGTATGTGATTGTTGTGTGATTTAATTGCTGGTAGCTTAGATATGAGCATGATGCTAGGGTTTGCTTGGAGATTTACATTTAGGTTGTGATTAGAGATTGATGTTAGGGTTTCAAATTAGGATTTTCCCCTTTTTGTTAGTCTTCCTCAATGTGTCATGTATTATGATGGTGTTGTACATATGTTGATGATTAATAAGACACTTGGGCTTTTCCCCCAGAGATTAAGAAAGAGAATGTTTAGATTTAGCAAGATTCATGAGTTTTGTGTTATGTGTGTGTGCATTGCATTAAGGCCTTTGGCCCAGATAATTGGAAAATGATTTTTGATCCTCGGCTCCCAGAGAAAAATGAGATTTGGCTTCGGCCCTAGGAAAATGGCTTCGGCCCCAGAGTTTTGGCTTCGGTCCCAGAGTTTTGGCTTCGGCTTCAGATCACCTTAATTAAACAAGATTGGACTTCGGTCTCCAGAGTAATTGGACTTCGGTTCCCAGAGTGATGGCGGGATTCGTCCCCAAGGAAAACGTTCCTTGTAGTCTGAGCTCAGGTCTAGCCCCAGAGATAGTGATAAGACACCGTCTGTTGGGTAATGCAGATCATGCATAGCATATTTACTTTGACTTTGGCAGTTGTATTGTGGTCCTTTAAAGAGTTTATGTATGATATGATGAAATGTGATAGAACTAAACCATGTATGATTTGTTGAATGATATGTTGCATGTCATATGTTTGCCTCGCCACACTACTTGTTGCATGCTTTGCTCGCTGAGACACTAGTCTCACCCCACGTTGCAGAATACATTTTAGTTATGCAGAATCCTTTAGGTATGCACTTGGAAGGAGATTTGGAGCTCTTGGAGTGGATCCGTCCGCTCCCAGTAGTCAGAGAGGGATTCTTAATGAAGGATTAAATGTAATTGATAGTTTAATGAAGTATTAATGTAGACACTTTTGATTGGCCATGGAGGCTTAGTTGTAGTTGATATTGTATTATGTTATTATCAACTGTGTTGGTGGATTTTTCTGGATTTCAGGTTAAGTTGGAAAATTGTGATTTATCCAGTTTTAGGGTAAGAGTTTTATGAACCATAACACCCCAAGGTGAAGGTTCGTACCCTAGGTTTTGATTAAGGTATTGTGTTGAAAGTAATGATGAATGAATTTTGTGGAAGCTTAAGCAAACATTGGATTTCCTAAGCAATTGTGTGACTTGTGTATCAGTACATAAAATGGTGTGAAATAATTTTAGAGATTCGGGAATAATGTTTCCAACAGACATTATTCTTGAATTAAGGAATTAGAACGTCACACTGGGCACTAATTAGGAGGTTTTATTGGCTCAAGTGATAGCTTAGCTAATTAACCTTAGGGTCATGGGTTCAAGACCCACTTTAGATAACTTTCCACTCATCTTTTATTTTTACTTATTTTCCTTTCCCTTTGGCCGCCCCCTAAGCTTATAAATAGGGAGGCTCTCTGATGTGGACATGAATCAGGCAGTCAACAGATTGGGTGGGCCCATGACAAGGGCACAAGCTAGGAAGGCTAAGGAGGCACTCCGAGTCATCATTAAAGAAGTCCAGACTCAAACTGAGCAAAACATTAATGGAAGTCCTAAGTTCATTAATTGCACTCAAGTTGAAGAGGATAGCTTAATTGATGAAGAATCAGTTGCATAATGCAACTGATAATTGAAGCACTTCCAAGCATTAATAAAGCATGATGGGCGGCCACATAGGATGCATGTGGGGCGGCCATGTCTCTTTCAATTTGCTGAATAATGTTTTTAATTTGTTTCAATAATATTAGGAAAGTTACAAGACAATAGGCTTAATGGTTTGATGGTTATGTTTCCTACTTGGAGGTTACAAAACATGAGTGTAATAGCATTTATCTTCATGTTTATAGCCGTTGGAATGGGGGCTGACTTGGTGCATGAATATGGCCGAGTTTTATAGCTGTATGAAGCCTCTTGAATCAGCAAAGAAAGCATGTAACATGTGCAGAATTTGGTTGAGTAAAGAGTCACCAAAGAGTTCCAACAAGCCATTGAATTGGAGCATGAATAGCATTGAAGATGGCAGCCAACTCATGAAGATGCAAGGCTGTTTGGGGCGGCCACACATGGCTGAATCAATAGCCAAATAAAACCTTGTTTGTAAGTTACAAATTAAGGTTCCATGTGCCCATGAACCTGGTCCAAGGAGGCGGCCAAATAAGCCTAGTTTAGTAGAGTTTATTTTGCTTAATTATTTTATTTCCTAGTTAATTGTGTAGGGTTGCATGGAAATTTATTTGAGGGGTATTTTGGGCTATTCTAGGTGTGAGAATGTGGCTGGTCACATGGCTTTCTTAACCTTGTAAAACCCTATAAATACATCCCTCATGCATGCACAAAACACAATAGAAGTTTTATGCAAATTGCTGCCAAATTAGAAAGTGAATTTCTTACTTGAGAGAGTGATTTTCTCTAATTTTCTTGCTAGTCAAGAGTGAAGGTTATCAAAGGTTAATATACCTTTGTGTGATCATCTTCATGGACTTATCTTTCAATTCATGAAAGTGTGACGTCCATTTATCTGTTTTTCTACTATCTTTTCTATTATCTGTTTTAATCAATTTCATACTTTCCTCTACGTTCTTGAATTTTATGTGATATAAATTTTCAAGCTTCTTAAGGACTCCATTGTTATTGATTATATCCTTGTTCTATTTCCTTTACAATTTTTATTTTATGGTTTACGTACGTCAAAAGAAAAGAAAAGAAAATAAAATAAAAACAGTTACGTACGTGCTAAAAGAAAAGGAATAAAAAAAATATTGATTATTTTTGTAAGAAAAGAGCTTGTGAAGGAAAGTCCTCTATTTATCAGAAATTTTCTAAGGTCCATCAAAATAGAACCTCTAAGGTTCATATCATTTGGTAATCAGAGCTCCGGTTACTAGAATTTTTCTGATTTTCTTTCATAACTTTTTCTTGTTTTATTTTCTTGTTAGCTTTTCTTGTTTTATTTTCTTGTTAGCTTTTCTTGTGTTATTTTCTTGGCTAACATACAGGTTGTTGAATTATTTGATTTATTTTCCTCATTGGCGTGGTAAGAAAGTCAAGAGAAAATAGAGTGGAAAAAGGCAAGAGTGTTACGTTATAGAAAAAGCCAGAATTGTGTGTAAACACGAGGGTGGTGAGTTCTAAACAGTTAATCATTTTTGTTTCTTTTTTTGTTACGTGTTTCTTTCTTTGACTATGGCAGAAAGACCAGTGGAGAATCGTGACCTTCAGTTGCAGATTGCAGCTCTCTCTCAACGCTTGGAGAAAATGATGAAGGCACAATATGACGAACTGCATAGCAGGTTGGATGATTTGGAGAGATTACCTCCTCCACCTCCTCCACCCCCTAATCCTGAGGATGGAAGGCCACCAAGAGATGAAGGGAGAATACAAGGGGTCAAGCTGACTATACCACCTTTCAAAGGTCGTAGTGACCCAGAAGCTTATTTGGAGTGGGAGCTCAAGATTGAGCATCTTTTTGCCTGCAACAACTATACAGAGGCACAAAAGGCCAAGCTTGCTGCAGCAGAATTTTCTGATTATGCGCTCATATGGTGGAACAAATTACAAAGGGAGAGGCGCAGAAATGAAGAGCCACAGGTGGAGACTTGGACTGACATGAAAAGGATCATGAGGAAACGGTATGTACCTTCTAGCTACCAAAGAGAGTTAAAATTAAAATTGCAAAAACTCACTCAAGGTAGTAGAAGCGTGGAGGAATACTACAAAGAGATGGAGATGATCCTCATCCAAGCCAACATAGAAGAAGATCCTGAAATCACCATGGTACGTTTTCTAAATGGTTTGAGTACTGATATTAGAGATGTTGTGGAGTTACATGAATTTTTTGAACTGGAGGACTTGTTGAGTAAAGCTCTTCAAGTAGAGGAGCAGTTAAAAAGGAAAGGAACTGCAAGGAGGAGTTCTAACACTTTGCCTTCAAATTGGAGAGACAAGGTCAAAAAGGAGGTTGTTGAGTTATCCAACCAAGGAGCATCATCTTCCCAAGGGAAGGTACCACAAAAAGGCGCTGAACAGGGTACAAAGAAAGGTAGGGATGTGACTTGTTTCAGGTGTCAAGGAAAAGGCCATTATGCCTATGAGTGTCCTACTAAGAAGACCATTCTTCTTAAGGACAATGGAGAGTACACAAGCAAATCTGATATTGAAGAGGAGGAGCCCAGTGATGATGATACAGGTGCTGATGTGGGAGAAGTCTACATGATTAGGAGACTTCTAGGAAGCCAAACCGTGGGCAAGGAGGTAAACCAAAGAGAGAACATCTTCCATACTCGATGTTCAATCAATGGTAAGATTTGCTTGGTAATTATTGATGGTGGAAGCTGCACTAATGTTGTTAGTTCCAGATTGGTGAGCAAAATGGGTTTGGATACGAAACCACATCCTAGGCCATACAGACTTCAATGGCTTAGTGAGGGAGATGAAGTACAGGTGCATAGTCAAGCTGAAATTCCTTTTTCTATAGGGAAATATCAAGACAAGGTACTTTGTGATGTGGTTCCCATGGAGGCCAGCCATATTCTTCTTGGAAGGTCGTGGCAATTTGACACTAAAGCTATCCATAATGGCTTTACCAACAAAATTTCTTTCATGTACCAAGATAAAAAAATTGTTTTGAGGCCTTTAACACCTAGAGAGGTTAGTGAGGATCAAAATAAATTGAGAGAAAAGATTGCCCAAGAGAGAAAAAATGAGAAACGTGAAAAAGAAGAGAGCCAAAAGAAAAAGAGTGAAAACCAAGAGGGTAAACAGCTTTGTTTAGCAAAAGAAAGAGAAGTGAGGAGAGTGTTATGTACAAGACAGCCACTTTATTTGTTGTTTAGTACTAACCATCTTTTGACTACTAACACTTTTGACAAGTTTGAATTGCCTTCTATAGTTAAATCTCTTTTGCAGGAATATGAGGATGTTTTTCCAGAAAATGTTCCTGATGGCTTACCACCTTTGAGAGGAATTGAGCATCACATAGACCTCATTCCTGGAGCCTCATTGCCAAATCGGCCAGCCTATAGGAGTAATCCTCAAGAGACTAAAGAAATTGAGAGGCAAGTAAGTGAGCTCATTGGCAAAGGATGGGTGAGAGACAGCATGAGTCCATGCGCAGTACCAGTCATTTTGGTACCAAAAAAAGATGGATCATGGAGGATGTGTTCTGATTGTAGAGCCATAAACAACATCACCATCAAGTATAGACATCCAATTCCCAGGTTAGATGACCTTCTTGATGAATTGTATGGTGCATGTGTGTTTAGTAAAATTGATTTAAAAAGTGGCTATAATCAGATTAGGATAAGAGAAGGAGATGAATGGAAAACAGCTTTCAAAACAAAATATGGTTTATATGAATGGTTAGTTATGCCTTTTGGATTAACTAATGCTACTAGCACTTTCATGAGACTAATGAACCATGTTTTGAGAGAATTTATAGGAAAGTTTGTGGTTGTGTACTTTGATGATATTCTTATCTACAGCACTTCATTGGATATGCATGTTAATCACCTAAAATCTGTTTTGGATGTGCTTAGAAAAGAAAATTTGTATGCTAATCTTGATAAATGCATATTTTGTACCAACCATATTGTTTTCTTGGGATTTGTTGTGAGCTCCAAGGGAGTTCAAGTGGATGAAGAAAAGGTGAAGGCTATTCAAGAATGGCCAACACCTAAAACTGTGAGTGAGGTAAGAAGTTTTCATGGCTTAGCAAGTTTCTATAGGAGATTTGTTAAAGATTTTAGTACCTTGGCTGCACCCCTCAATGAGATTGTTAAAAGGAATGTGGGATATAAGTGGGGGGAGAAACAAGAGGCGGTCTTTGCTGCCCTCAAGGATAGGCTCACACATGCGCCTATTTTAGCCTTGCCAAACTTTGCAAAATCTTTTGAAATAGAGTGTGATGCTTCTAATGTTGGAATTGGTGTTGTTTTATTGCAAGAGGGGCATCCAATTGCTTATTTTAGTGAAAAATTAAGTGGACCTGCACTTAATTATTCTACTTATGATAAGGAATTATATGCTTTAGTAAGGGCTCTTAAAACTTGGCAACATTATTTACTTCCTAAAGAATTTGTAATTCATAGTGATCATGAATCTTTGAAGTATTTAAAAGGCCAAGGGAAATTAAATAAAAAACATGCTAAATGGGTTGAATTTTTGGAACAATTTCCATACGTCATAAAGCATAAAAAGGGAAAAGGAAATATAGTTGTTGATGCTCTTTCTAGGAGACATGTCTAGCTTGCTTTACTTGAGGCTAAATTGTATGGACTTGAATCTTTGAAAAGCATGTATTGTGATGATGTGGATTTTGCTGATTTGTATGTGGCATGTATAAAAAAATCTGAAAATGGATTTTTAAGGCATAATGATTTTTTGTTTAAAGGAAATAAATTGTGTGTGCCTAAAAGTTCCATAAGAGAGATGCTTGTGAGAGAGTCACATGAAGGGGGATTAATGGGACATTTTGGAGTGCAAAAGACCTTAGAAATTTTGCAAGATAATTTTTATTGGCCAAATATGAAACGTGATGTTCATAAGATATGTGACCAATGTATTGTTTGCAAAAAGGCTAAGTCTAAAGTCAAACCTCATGGCTTATATACTCCTTTACCTGTTCCTGAATTTCCTTGGACTGATATTTCCATGGACTTTGTTTTGGGTCTTCCAAGAACAAAGACTGGAAAAGATTCTGTTTTTGTTGTAGTTGACAGGTTTTCAAAGATGGCTCACTTTATACCTTGCAAAAAAGTGGATGATGCTTGTCATGTAGCAGATTTATTTTTCAGGGAAATAGTCAGGCTGCATGGAATACCAAGAAGCATAGTGAGTGATAGGGACTCAAAATTTTTGAGCCATTTTTGGAGGACTTTATGGGGAAAGCTTGGAACTAAGTTACTATTTTCTACTACTTGTCATCCTCAAACTGATGGACAAACAGAAGTAGTTAATAGGACGCTAGGGACTTTGCTTAGGACCATCTTAAACAAAAACATTAAAGCTTGGGAGGATTGTTTGCCTCATGTTGAGTTTGCTTATAATAGGGTTGTCCATAGCACTACTAACTGTTCACCTTTTGAAGTAGTTTATGGGTTTAATCCTTTAACTCCTCTTGATATATTACCTCTGCCTAATATTTCTATGTTTAAGGAAAAGGAAGCGCAGGCTAAGGCTGAATTTGTCAACAAAATGCATGAGAAAGTTAAGGCTCAAATTGAAAAGAAAAATGAGAGCTATGCCAAACAAGCAAACAAAGGGAGGAAGAAGATGGTGTTCCAACCAGGTGATTGGGTGTGGGTACACATGAGAAAAGAAAGGTTCCCAGAACAAAGGAAATCAAAACTTCAACCAAGGGGAGATGGACCTTTCCAAGTGCTTGAAAGAATCAATGATAATGCCTACAAAATAGACTTGTCAGGTGAGTATAATGTTAGTGCAACCTTTAATGTTGCTGACTTAACTCTTTTTGATGTAGGTGATGACCCTTCAGATTTGAGGACAAATCCTTTTCAAGAAGGGGGGCGTGATGTGGACATCAATCAGGCAGTCAACAGATTGGGTGGGCCCATGACAAGGGCACAAGCTAGGAAGGCTAAGGAGGTACTCCGAGTCATCATTAAAGAAGTCCAGACTCAAACTGAGCAAAACATTAATGGAAGTCCTAAGTTCATTAATTGCACTCAAGTTGAAGAGGATAGCTTAATTGATGAAGAATCAGTTGCATAATGCAACTGATAATTGAAGCACTTCCAAGCATTAATAAAGCATGATGGGCGGCCACATAGGATGCATGTGGGGCGGCCATGTCTCTTTCAATTTGCTGAATAATGTTTTTAATTTGTTTCAATAATATTAGGAAAGTTACAAGACAATAGGCTTAATGGTTTGATGGTTATGTTTCCTACTTGGAGGTTACAAAACATGAGTGTAATAGCATTTATCTTCATGTTTATAGCCGTTGGAATGGGGGCTGACTTGGTGCATGAATATGGCTGAGTTTTATAGCTGTATGAAGCCTCTTGAATCAGCAAAGAAAGCATGTAACATGTGCAGAATTTGGTTGAGTAAAGAGTCATCAAAGAGTTCCAACAAGCCATTGAATTGGAGCATGAATAGCATTGAAGATGGCAGCCAACTCATGAAGATGCAAGGCTGTTTGGGGCGGCCACACATGGCTGAATCAATAGCCAAATAAAACCTTGCTTGTAAGTTACAAATTAAGGTTCCATGTGCCCATGAACCTGGTCCAAGGAGGCGGCCAAATAAGCCTAGTTTAGTAGAGTTTATTTTGCTTAATTGTTTTATTTCCTAGTTAATTGTGTAGGGTTGCATGGGAATTTATTTGAGGGGTATTTTGGGCTATTCTAGGCGTGAGAATGTGGCTAGTCACATGGCTTTCTTAACCTTGTAAAACCCTATAAATACATCCCTCATGCATGCACAAAACACAATAGAAGTTTTATGCAAATTGCTGCCAAATTAGAAAGTGAATTTCTTACTGGAGAGAGTGATTTTCTCTAATTTTCTTGCTAGTCAAGAGTGAAGGTTATCAAAGGTTCATATACCTTTGTGTGATCATCTTCATGGACTTATCTTTCAATTCATGAAAGTGTGACGTCCATTTATCTGTTTTTCTACTATCTTTTCTATTATCTGTTTTAATCAATTTCATACTTTCCTCTACGTTCTTGAATTTTATGTGATATAAATTTTCAAGCTTCTTAAGGACTCCATTGTTATTGATTATATCCTTGTTCTATTTCCTTTACAATTTTATTTTATGGTTTACGTACGTCAAAAGAAAAGAAAAGAAAAGAAAAGAAAATAAAAACAGTTACGTACGTGCTAAAAGAAAAGGAATAAAAAAATATTGATTATTTTTGTAAGAAAAGAGCTTGTGAAGGAAAGTCCTCTATTTATCAGAAATTTTCTAAGGTCCATCAAAATAGAACCTCTAAGGTTCATATCACTCTCTCTTCATTTGGTACCTTTTATGAATATTAGTAAAGGCAATATGCCCAATTTCCTACTCATTGTGAGTAGAGAAGGCTTTTGTGGTTCTTGCTTAAACCAATCGGAGACTTATCTGATTCTTTTAATCATTGGCGTCTAGCACTAGGACTTATCTGTTGTGAGGGTTGCCTGCTTCAGTGGCGTCCAATCCATCTCTTTCTCTTCCGCTTTTTCCTTTTCATTTCCCTTTTTTGATACCTACAAGGTCGTGGCCTTGCTGCTCTAATTGTTCATCTTGACCGAATTATTCTTGCTTGTTTACAGTTGTTGGCTCCAAAACTAGATCCGGGAAAGTTGGTGCTATCAATTGGTAATCAGAGCTTCTTGATTTTGGAGCTGTTTGGAGTCATCCTCTTCACTTTTGGCCGCGGGTTTTGCACCTAAGAGGTGCAGAGTTTTCGGTTATTTTTGTTGGTTTTTCCCTGTAATCAAGCTCAATTTTCTTGTAATTGATGGACTTTTCGATTGTTCTGAGCCCGACGTGCTCTTCTGCTACACTGCAGCTTCTGTTTTCTAGCTTGGTTGCTTGATTTTAGCTAGTATAGGGGTTGTTCTTAGGCCGCTAATCTCACCCCTCTAGGTGTTTGATTAATTGTTTGATCAAGTTTCCATAAGTGTTCATACTTGTTCTTGAATTGCTTGAGTGTTTTAACTGTTGTTTGTGGTGGAGGGTGGTAAGTGGAGGCATTGTTGTCTTCATTTTCCAAAGATCGTTCACCTACATTTTCTCCCCATTCCAACTCTTAATTGTTGATCCCCATATCAATTGTTCATATACTCATCTCTTTACTTTTCCACTTTTAATTTTATGCCATTTAATTTCAATTTCTTCTCATCCTTTTAATTTCTGCCATTCCTTTTACATTCTGTCATTTACTTTCTGTCCTCCTCATCCTTTTAATTTTTGTCATCCCATTTACATTCTTCCATTTACTTTCTATATCTTAGACAAGAGGTATCTCATTTACAGTCACAAATAATTTCACTTAACGCACATAACATTGAGAGTAAATCCATACTTTGGAAAAAGATATAGAAATCCTTGGATGACAACAACTTACATTTCAACAAAAAGTAGCAATTAATCATGTCTAAAAATAGTCCACCAAATGAGAATGTCAATACAAATTTAGATTTCTAAGAACTAACAATACCTAAAAAGGATGGATCAACGAGATTTCAAACACCTCCACCAAGCAAAAATGAGAAAGCAATTTGTTGAACGTTAACAGCAGTTTATTGAAAATATTCATGGTTATTTCCATTTGGTTTTATTTGATTTGATGATTATGACTAACATGTATAAAGATAAAGCCAAAGAGGAATACAAGAGAATTGTTTACGACCCTGGTGTTTGGGTTTGGACACTAAAAAAGAAGGCTTCCTTAATGCATAAGGAAGAAAAGGCAAAATCTGAATTTGTTCACGTTGTGTTTGATCCAGGAGGATGGAATGGTTTCAATCATGTAATTCCTCTTGAATTTTTATCTTTGCCTAACAATTCTATGTTTGCGCACAATGAACAACAGGCTAAGGTAGAAAGTGTCAAGAAGAAGCAAGGAAGTTATGCTCATCAAGCAAGCAAAGGAAAAGAGATAGTTGTCTTCCATCCCGGTGAATGGATGTGGGTACATATGCGCAAGAAATGGCCCCTTGAACCAGAGAAGTCCAATTTTCTATCTAGGAAAGATGGTCCCTTTCAAATCCTAGAAAGGAATAATATCAATGACTGCAAAATTGAATTTTTTGGTGAGTATCAGATTAGTACCTTCTTCAAAGTTTCTAACTTATCTTTATTTGATGTAGGTAAGAAAACTTCAGATTTGAGGACAAATCTTTTTCAAGAATGGGGGTATGATGAGGACATCATAGCAGTCAGCAGGTTAGGTGGGCCCATGACAAGGGCGCAGTCTAGGAGGGCTAAGGAGGCACTACAACTTGTCATCAAAGAAGTCCAACTTCAAAACATGAAAAGCATTAATGGAAGCTCATAACTCATTAACTGCACTCAAGTTGAAGAGGAGGAACCATTTGATGAAGAGACAGTTTCATTTAATGCAACTACCAATTGAAGCACTTCCAAGCTGATGAGGTGGCATTGTGGGCGGCCACACATGGTCCATTGTGGGCGGCCACATGGAGTCTTTTATGCTGAATTATTGTTGTTTATTTATGCTTTCAATAAGGGTTAGGAGTTACAAAACATTTGATTAATATTTTGATGGTTACAAGACAAGGTTGTAATGAGTTTCAAAGGCATTAAAAGCCTTGTCTACTAGCCGTTTGGGAGCTAGCTTGTGCGCATGAACCTAGTCCTTTTGTGGGCTTCATGGAGACCTTCTATTTGCTCTAAAGTTGCGGCCAACATGGATTAAAAGGCTGAGTAAAATACCATCAAGAGGGCCGGCCAACATGTGCATAATTTGGTGAGTAAAGTATCATTAAACATGTGCTATCAAGTGAGTAACTTGGCTGAATTGTAAGCCATCATTTGGGGCCGCCAACACATGCTACACATGGCTAAAATAAGGTGATTAAGAAGGTGATAAATGGCTGGTTCAATAGCCATCAAAGTGGCAGCCACACTCATAAAAGGAAGGTTACACATTGAAGGCACACTTGAAGAAAGAAGGCTATGTGGTGCGGCCACTTATTGGCTGAATCAATGGCTACTTTAAGTCATGTTTTATGGTTACATTTCTTGTATTATGGCAGCCACATGTGCATCAAAAGAGCTGGTAGGGTTGCGGCTAGGATAGTTTCCAATAGGTGCATTTTTATTAAGTTTTTATTTAGGGTTTTTATCAATTAGGTTAAAATAGTTAACTAAGGTTGCATGGGAAATGTATGGAGGGTATTTTAGGGACAATATGGGCGTGAACATGCAGCTGAATGCATGACCTAATTGATCTTGTAAAATCCTATAAATTCATGCTTCATGCATACAATAAAGGACAGAATGAATTATGCAGAAAATTACCTATACTTTGAGAGTGTTTCTCTAAGTTTCTTGCTAGTCAAGAATTGAGAATTTATCAAAGGATCCTTCCTTTGTGTGTATGTTCTCAGGGATTTATCTTTCAAGTCTTTGAAAGTGTGACGTCCTTTCCTATCTTTCCCATCCTTTATTTCTTCTTCTTCTAGTTTTTTTACCTTTTGTTTTTGTGCTCAAAATCTATATTTTTCCTATACGTTAAACTTGGTTTCTAAGTGATTTATTTATCAAGTTTTCTAAAGGGTGAATATTTTTTTGGCAAGGTTACTGCTTGGTTCTCAATTTTTGATCAAAGAAAAAGGTATTATCAAAGAGAAAAAGAAAAGAAAAGAAAAAGATACGTACGTGACAAAAGAAAAGAAAATAGAAATGATGAATTTTTGGTAGAAAAGTGTTTATCAAGGAGAGTGCTCTTTTATTCAGAAATTTCTGAGGTCCATGAAAAATAGAACCTCAAGGTTCATATCACATTACCTTCTTCTTCCTCTTCCTCCATACACACTTCATTCAAGATTAATACCTGTAGCTGCTTGTTTTTACACACACGTCCAGGTCCAAATTTCTCATCACACCTAAAACATAATCCTTTCCTTGACTTCTCTTGGAGCTCAGCATCGGTTAATTTCTTGAACCCTTTTCCTCGTTGTGATCCAGTCATCTTGACGTTGTTGGATTCTGCTGTGGATATGGCTCCTCCACTTTCTGCCTGAGTTTGATTTCTTGATGCAGCCTCCCACGTTACTGTTCTTGATGACGGGTAATTTCTTGATACACTTCCTCCCCTACCATTCCACATATTTCCACTGCTCTGTACCCTATTTTTCTCATCAATTCTCTGGGCATAGTCCATCATCTCAGGTAAAGAACCTAATTGATGTAACCTCAATTCTGCTCGCACCACATCCTTTAATCCATTCAAAAAGATCCCCTTCAAATATTCTGGATCAGCTCCTTTGAGTGGACCTGCGTACAACTCGAATTTCTCCCTATATTCTTCTACCGACGACGTTTGTTTGAGGCCCAGCAACAGTTCATAAGAATTTTGCGCCATTGAAGGCTGAAACCTCCTTATAACAGCCGTTCGGAAGTCTTCCCATGTGCGATTAACGGTGCAAAATTCCCACCATTGAAACCACGTCAACGCTCTCCCCTCCATGGCTACTATCACCACTTGCAATCTTTCTTGTTCCCTAACCCCCTTCAGATTGAAGTACCTCTCTACACGATTCACCTAGCCATATGCATCATCTCCTGAGAAAAGCGGAATCTCCGATTTTCTCCATCGTTCCTCCACTGGCCCATTCTTGTTTCCATTTTGTCCTCCAAGATTTCCCTTCTATGCCATTTTCACTGTCCGCTAATGAACTTTCTTTTTGCTGTAACTTTTGATTAATATTCTGCAGCATCTCCAAGAAATTTTCGAAGACCCTCTCCAAATTGCAGAACCTATCCTCGAAGCCCCTCTCCAAATTGTTGAGCCTGTCTTCGAAGCCTTTCTCCAGGTTGTCTATTCTGGCCTCCATTCTTGTATGCACCATGAAAAAGAAACTTCCAGAGTCGAGAGCTTTGATACCAGTTGTAAGGAACTGAATCAATATCTTCTTTATTTTAATGAATTTTAGAAAGAATACACTGCCACTGTCAGGAATTCGAGAGATCTCTCCTACCCAGTCCAGAATTATTTTCCTACCTCCCTTTAGTTCTCTTTTCCTATTTATTTACAAGTAACAACACTCCATTAGCTATAACTATAACTGATAACAGACTCTGTTAATCAGTTATTACAGCTGACATAACTACCTAACTACTAACAGAATTAGTTATTTGAGCCTACTCTTTCCTCTTTCAGACATACACACGCTTAACTGGGGGTTTACTAACACATTCTAGAAGGGCTACGTGAGCCTCAGTTCAGCTCTGAGGACTATATGATGGTATACACGTATCCATCTATGAGATGTTTTGGTTAAAGATTAAGTTCGTTTTCTTGAGTTGATTGAATTCCGATTTGAATCTACTTTTTCCTTAAATCATATTGCAGAACCATATATAATATGTACACTCAAAAGCCCCCTCATGACTATTCTTAACAACTGTATGACAAGTATCGGGAATCATTTGAAGAATACATCATATCAACTGTTAGTAACGCCATTATTTGGATATGATATGATTATTACCTGTTTGAATAAATGTGAATTCTTCTTGATACATTATTTAGTGATTACTGGTTTGCTACTTTCCTACTAGGGTAATACTTGATGAAACTACTAGCGTAGTTCAGTCCGTTTGTGACCTATGCTCCGCGGCAGATTCTGAGTTTTTGGAACAAATTAACATATTTGACCAATTTTAGGACTCTTCATGGATTCTGATGTTTTTGAACAACTTTAATTTGAATTGCTTCATCGTTTATTTTAAGTTTAATTTTGAATTTTTTTCAAAGTATTGACTAGATTAAACTTCCTTGATCACGATTTATGTGATTGAAGTTCCTTTTGGTTAGACATGTGTGAGACGTATTCTTTATATGCTGCTGGTGGGACAGGTGTCTGCATGGTTTTGTTTGGGATGTGGTTTTTGACTATAATAATTACTTTGTACACGACTGGTAAGTGAGAAAGCAGGCATTGTTACCTTCTTCCAACGCCATTGCAATTACATTTCATTTTAGAGTGAGTAGTTAAATTAGTCTATAGTGTATTAATTCCCCAAATGATGAAAATTACATATGTTGCCAATAGCCCCTTAATCTGCAATGCATTTAAATTTAATCATCAAATTAGTCTCTGGATGTGTATTCTTTCAGTTAAATTATTCCTCAAGATTTGTGACTGGGAGAGTAATTTGGCTGAAGCGCAATTTCCCTCATTCGGAGACTAATATCACTGATCCTATATCTCTCATTTTTTTCGATTTTGATTTTCTGATTCTATCTCATTGTGGATCTGAACACAATATATATTTATGGATAGATCTGATTGAAATAATTGACACAGTTTCTTCAAAATTTGCCTTTTATTCTTCAGGAAGGAGCATAATTGGGTGGTGAAGTCAGGCGAATATCTGGTATGGAGGGAGAGACACTCTATACTAGGTAGCCAGGATAGATTCAATACAAAGCTTTTTTTGTGTGTTTGAGTGAGTGTTTGCGAACTTGATTTTTGTTGAAAGTGGGATTGACTTGAAGTGTTGATGTTTGGATACCTTTGCCTGAAAAGTGATTTTGGCAGAATCAATGTTGTTTGGATAGTTTTTATCAAAACCACTTTTAGGTGTACAATTACCAAAATAGATTTCATAAGTGGGTGAAGGCAATACTTTAAAGGTTGCTTTCAATTTGCTTGGTTAGAAATGTCAAGATTTATCAATGGGCTTCTGGTTCAACGCAAAAGTTAAATCTGTTTGACAACAGTTATAAGAATGGTAGTGGGTGCAATTTTCTGCAGGATTTAGATTGAGCTTTGCATGAAAATTTTATCATTTAAATTATTGAGTTTTCAGATGTGTTATATGTTAAATGTGTTATATATTCAATTTCTTTGCCGCAATTCTTTTCTTCCATTATTTTCTTTCATTAAGATAATATAATACTTTACAATGTCCAATCTAAGGGCTATCTATGGGCAGGCAGTGTCCAATCTGGATTTTATGAGTTTAATATAAAGTCTTTATGAGTTTATGAATTAAATATAAAGTCCAGTATACCATAATATAAAGCAATCATATCAAATACCAAAGACTTTAGTTTAATCTATATTGTTTTGTTATATTTCAATATGATGGTTGCATACTGGATTTCAATAATTGATTTTTTTAAATTAAATTTGCATGAAAAATTATCTATATAATGAATAGTTTGTGATTGAAACTATTGAGTTTGAGAAGTAGGTTCCTTTCAAAAATCCACTTTAAGGTGCCTCAGAAATATGCTGAGAAATATAATGGAAATTAAATAGGGAAATTTTAGTTCTACATGGTTGAGTGCCCGTTTACATGGTTGAGATGAATGATAGCTTTTTGTGTTATAACAGAGTATATTTTATCTTAGATAAAATTCTTCAAAAACTTGGCATCAAATGATTTTTCCTATATTTTATCTTTTGAACCGCTTTTCATTCAGTAGCCAAGAGGTATTGATATTGTATTTCTTTCCTATGCAGAAGTACATAAACCAAGACCATGTTGAGCTCTGTGCACTGGGCATGGGTATAATTTTCTTGAATCTTTTTTACCTCTTTTTTATTATTTTTATAGTTCATGTGCATTAGGTTTATACTAGCAGCAACAATGTAAATTCTTGATTAGAGACTGAGGTAGATTTTTTACTTTGTATGCTATTATTGCAGAATTTGTGCATAATTTCATTTTCCAGGTACTCTGTAAAATGGTTATTGATTTAATAGCAAAGCTTACGATTTTTTTTTTTGTCTGCAGTAAAGCTTGCTGTTGATATTGGTGAATATTGTTGGATTGAAGACCTTTGTTTCTTAATAATAATTCTCTAAATTTTGTTTCATTTATATTGTATGATTTGCTGTCAACCGATCCTGATATTTTATAACTTTAATTGACTGTCAAGTTTAGCACTGTGTGGATCAGAAGTTCAGAAGCAAAAGTATCTGCCTTCTTTGGCACAGTTACAAACTATAACATGCTGGGTCAGTTGACTTTCTTGGCATTGTATTATTTTGCATTTTTCCTTAACTGCCACTTCTTAAATTGGTGGTTTTCTTATCATTAGGCTTTGACTGAACCTGACTATGGAATTGATGCCAGTGCTTTGAAGACCACTGCAACGAAGGTGCTTTACCTTATGTTCATGTTATATACTCTTCTCTAGAGATATGCATTTTGCTTCTTTTTGACTTATTTATCTCCTTAATCTGTCATATTTTCACCGTGTTCAATTGTTCCAAAGTTCAATAATTGAGCGTGTTGATTTGGGATTTGGTTTTTGATTGTAATAATAACTTTATGATATGATGAAATGTGATAGAACTAAACCATGTATGATTTGCTGAATGATATGTTGCATGTCATATGCCTGCCTCCCCACACTGCTTGTTGCATGCTTTGCTCACTGAGACACTAGTCTCACCCCACGTTGCGGGATACATTTTAGTTATGCAGGATCCTTTAGTTATGCGCTTGGAAGGAGATTTGGAGCTGTTGGAGTGGATCCATCCGCTCCAAGTAGTTAGAGAGGGATTCTTAGTGAAGGATTAAATGTGATTGATAGTTTAATGATGTATTAATGTAGACACTCTTGATTGGCCATGGAGGTTTAGTTGTAGTTGATATTGTATTATGATATTATCAACTGTATTGGTGGACTTTTCTGGATTTCAAGTTAAGTTGGAAAATTGGGAATTATCCAGTTTTAGGGGAAACTCTGCCGGATTTCCGGTAGGAGTTTTATGAACCTTAACACCCCAGGGTGAAGGTTCGTACCCTAGGTTTTGATTAAGGTATTGTGTTGAAAGTAATGATGTGTGAATTTTGTGGAAGCTTAGGCAAACGTTGGATTGCCTAAGAAATTGTGTGACTTGTGTATCGCTACTAAAAATGGCGCGAAATAATTTCAGAGATTCGAGAATAATGTTCCCAACCGACATTATTCTTGAATTAAGGAATTAGGACGTTACATTTTGGTATCAGAGCAGTTCAATCCAATTGGACTGTGGTTAGGTTAGTTGCCCGTGACTCACTATGATCCCACCGTACCCCGTACACATTATAGGGACTGATCACCCCTCTACTTGGTGCGTTGTACACGGGATTGTGGTTAGTGACGTAAGTAGGATGCCTTGGTTAGGGAGTTGGGACACTTCTCTAACCAGGTTAGAGCCACTCACTTGTCAAATAGAGATAGAATAGCATAGGTTTAGTTCCAGGGATAGGATCTCCACCCTAGAGACCTTATAGAGCATCACCCTTAAGCCTAGTAAACATGAGGCACGCATAGGAACAGCTAATTTACTATTGGTGGTTTCCAACCGGTTTTATATATAAAATATATATTAAAAAATAATTATAAAAAAGTCTTACAATTTGCACATAAGTCCTTGTTCTTCTATTAAGCACTATTAGACCAAAATTCCCTAATCTGATAGTTAGGTCATCGTGTGTAGGGTTGAGGTTGTGGGGAACTCGTGTAACCTGGCTGTTCCTTTTTTTTCGGCGACATTGCAGTAGCACCCACTACAGGGTGACGGTTGTCTCGAAGGTTTTAGGGTAGAAGATTTGCTCTGTTATTTGATCCCGATTTGGTTCGACTGTGCACGAATTTGTGGTCGACAGTAGCGAGGCTTTCATCACGAATTTCCGCTCGATATCGTCCGATTGTAGGTAAGTGAACTTCAGGTCCTCTGTTTGTGTACATTGTGTTATTAGTTTCAGCTCGTTGGGAATTTTTTTTTGTTATTAGATCTGCTGATATTGATTAGTTGTTGGTTAAATCCAAAGTCGTTCGTCAACAGAGCGGATGATTTGGTGGGTTCTCTGTTTGAACTGTTAGAAATAGTATGTAGAATGAGTTTATTGGAGTCCCCTTTTGCTATTCTTAATGATTATAAAACCACCTTCATCAATAAAAACGTTGGGAATGGTTAGGTTGCAGTACTCTTATTATGATGGTTTATGTGTAGTTTTTTTTTATTTTTTTAAGTGCTTGTTGGTTTAATTGATAATGGAGTCCCATTTTGCTACCCTTACGGATTATAAAACCTCCTTCGTCACTAAAAACCTTGGGCATGGTTAGGTTGCAGTACTCTAAATATGATGGTTTATGTGTAGTTTGCAAGTATTTTTTTGAAGTGGTTGTTGGTTTAATTGATCATATGAATTAGAGTGATGAAAGTAATGAACAAAGATTTGTTTGAAATGGGTTCTTTTGTATGTATCATTAGGTCACTGAAGAAATGAATAGGAATTCTGAAAATAATGAAGATGGATTTCGATTGTTGGTGGAGGATGAAGCTGGAGCTGTATTTGTAGTAGATGAAAATTGGGTTGACAAATGTGTAGTTGAAGATGAAGGGGAAAATGGTAATGGTCATGATAAGGGTGAAAATGCTGATTCTGCTCATTCTGAGTATATGGTTAACAATGATGGTGCCTTTTTTTTAAGATGAAGATGGGGCTGCTGTCTTTGTTGATCACGATTGGGAAGGTAGTAATGATGGAGAAGAAAATGAAGATCAATTACAGGGGGAAACAAAATTAATGGACAGTGAAGATGATATTCTGAATATGGGGGAGCTAAATTTGTTTAGTCCCCATGAAATTAAGAATTGGGAATTTGGTAATTTGGATGTGGCTTTCAAGTTCTATTTTGAATATGCAAAAGCCAATGGATTTAGTATACGCAAGGGCAGAACATTGAGGAATAAGAAGACGTTAGAGATGTATCAGAAAGAATTTTTGTGCTCTAGAGTCGGTACCCGTGAAGATAGGGGTCTTAGAATGGAAGATAGGGTTCGTGAGCCTAGAGCTGTAACTAGATGTAATTGTTCAGCCAAATTTGTAGTCCATGTGAACAAGTTATCCGGTCGATAATGAAAGGTAAGTTGTCGAATGTTGTAATTACTGATGGGGATATAGCTATGAAAAATGCAATTGAAAGAGTTTTCCCCAATGCTTACCATCGTTTGTGTGCATGGCACTTGATGAGAAATGCGGCATCTAATGTTAAAAATGCAGAGTTCACAAAAGCGTTTGAGGATTGTATGCTTCGTTACTATGATATTATGACATTTCTGAGGAAATGGAATGAAATTATAACAAAATTTGGTCTTGAAGAGAATCCTTGGGTTGTTAGTTTGTTTGAAAAGAGGACTATGTGGGCTACATCTTATCTTAGGGGGAAATTCTTTGGTGGATTCAGAACAACTTCTAGGTGTGAGGGCTTGCATTCTGAGTTATCAAAGTTTGTGAGCTCTAGATACAATTTGAGTGATTTCTTACAGCATTTTGATCGTTGCTTAGGTCATATGCGTTTCAAAGAGAAAGAAGATGATTTCACATCTATACATGGGGACCCTGTAATGCAAAGTCGGCTCCAATCACTTGAAAGTTATGCTGCCAGAGTGTACACAAGGAGAGTAATTTTCTTGTTTCGGCGGGTGTTGCATAGGGCGTCACAGTTGGTAGTCACCGGATATACCCAAGCTGTTCGATGCCCTATATTCACTGTGAGAGGCCAATCCGTTCAGTCATATGAATGTCGTGTATCAGTGTATCCGTCTACAAAAGAAATTAAATGCGGTTGTCTAAAAATGGAGTCAAGAGGCTTACCGTGTGAGCATATTATTGCTGTCTTGAATCATTTGGGGATTGATGAAATACCAGATTCATTGGTTCTAAAACGGTGGACGAAGGGTGCTAAAGACGGTATTTGTGGAGAAGATGGGGAGAGATATGAAACATGGGATGCTGCTAGGAGTACTCGGAGGGCTGCACTAAATGGTTGGTATGATCAAGTTAGTTGTTTTAAGGCTGAAACTATAGAAAAATATAATATAGAGCGAGACAGGATATTTGCTGACCTCAAAGAATGCAGGGCGGAAAAAGCAGCCCAAGAAGAAAGATGTGGGTTTTCTGGTAATGTTGCTAGTGACACATTGAGGAACCCCGTGCGTGCAGCAACCAAGGGCAGCGGGGTTGCAACATCTTCTTCTGGTATAAGAGTTAGAAGAAAACAAAATTGTTCTATTTGTAAGCTTCCGGGACACAACAAATTGACATGCCCAAGGGGTGCTCAACAATATCAACCAAGACAGCAAGGTGGAGCAGCTGGAACCTCTAACACCACTGAACATGATGATGTTTTTCATAATTATGAAGAATTTGACCCCGATAATGTAAGTTTTGTTAATTAATGTATGCTGAAATTAAATTTATAAGTGAATTCCTAATTTAATTCGAGTTATTATTTTGTTGTAGTGGACTTTTGAGTAATGGTAGTGGCAGCTGTGGAGTTGATAAAATAGGGACGTGTTTGTTGTCAATTGAGTTAATGTGATGATGTTTGAAGAATACTTATTTGTAACGTTTAATTTAAGAATGAATTTCATAGTTGTGTGATTGTTGTTACTATGTTTATTGTTGGATTCTTTTCCGTTAATGTAATGATTGATGTTGGGTTTGGCACTTATGGTCATTTTACTCACTGAATTGTGGTTTGGGCTGAATATTATGTGGGAGCTTATACGTGTGGGCAATATGATATGGGCGCTTGTTTTATTGGGACTTAAATGTCTTTTCCCATATGATATTGACCATTAATTGCCCAGTGAAGATAGTTAAATTGTAATAGATGCACGTATGAGGTTGGTGTTATTGAACTTTGAATTAAATGTGTTGGGAGTGTAGGGCAGCTGTCATTGTTGAAACGTATTGAAGTAATGTACATGGTTATATAACACCTTGGGCAGCAATTATTTTTTCACAGGTCCGGGGAGTAGTTTACGAGGGGCTCCTTTATTTTTCATTCAAAGATGGATACTTCAAGTTCTTTTGGTGGTAATAGCTCCAGCTCAAACAACATGGGGTTCATGGCTAAGAAATGCAAGTTCGGTAAGAATGTTGCTATGATAACCTCTTGGACTGAGTATAATCCTGGGAGGAGGTTCTTAGGGTGTGCAAACTACAGGGAATCAACCACTCACTGTGATTATTTTGCTTGGTTTGATCCACCATCATGTGAGAGGTATGTCAAAATTATGAATTCATTACTGAAGAAGAACAACAATTTACAAACTAAAATTTCAGAGCATAAGCATGAAATTGGGGAGTTAAAAAATATTATTGCATCTCAGGAGGTAGAACTCGTGGAGCTTAAGATGAAAGTTGTGTCATTTGGAGGTGACATAAAGAGGCTCAAAATGATTCTATGTTGCATGGTTGGTTTTATTATTGCACTTGTTATTTATTTTTGCAGCCTGAATGCGTAAAATGTAGCCCTTTTAGCACCTTTATGTTAATTTCTTTGAATTTTAGGATGGTATGTTAATTGTATGATTTGGAAGAAATTATGCTAATGTAATATTTAAGTGCAACAAAGAGTCGTTCAGTACATTAACTTCACTAAAAATAACAAGGAGTACAAAAAACTAATATGTCATTAACAACCCAAAAAGAGAAAGACTACATTCCATAAATGACGGCTGACGTGCAGATGGCTCAAAATATTGGTGGTATTGGCCTTCCTTGTCCACAAAAGAAAATAGAACAACAGTAGATGGCTCAAAAAATTTTTGGTATTGGCCTTCATTGTCCACAAAAAAGGAGTTAATCTCATAGCCTATGATATAACCATTCAAACCGTTTTGGGGGTCCTGATACGTTTCCAAAAAGCATCAGCTTTCCCACGTATCTCCTCCCAATAGTCATTGTGCCCACCGTTAACAAGGTCAATAGCAAGTCGCATTCTCACATGTTTTTCGTTCATCTGCAGCAATAAAATGAAAGCAAAAAAATGTCCTCAAAACAACTCTTAGTAATACAAATGTTTGAATTTTTTTTGTCACCTGAGGAGAAATGTTTGTTGTGAAACCATCAGCCATGGACATCCAATCAAGAACTCATATAGCAGAATTTTCACTGTATAAATAAACATATATTGATTAATAATTTGTTAATGAAAGTTTTTCCTTTAAGTAATTAAAGGACAGGTCAGCGTGTTAAAGATACCCATTTTGAGAAGTGGGCAGCCCTTCTGGCTGAGAGATTTCCCAGTCCTCCATATAATAGAATGGTGAAAAAATGGACGCAGGAAACGGGTGCCCGTGGATCATTTCAAAAAGGACTTTAATCTGTTACATAAAAAATGAAGTTAACAGAAAGGAAATTATTACATAATAAACATATATAAAAAATGAAGTTAAAAAATGAATCATTTTACTCACCACTTTTTTAATGTTGTTTTGTCTAAGTGGCAAATATTGGGTTCCACAAAATGAATCAAAATGGTAAATGATTCCTTCGCCAGAAGATACCACCACTAAAAACCAAGTACCGTTAATTTCCTCAAACGAAATATATATCTGCAGTCAATTTAACAAAGGAAAAAAGCCAGGATTATATTAAAATGTTTTTGTAATGTAATATATTAATTAGGAATTTATAACAATAAATTTTACTCAATGGGATACTCACATATTTTAAGGCTCTTGACGTTGGCATCCACATTGAAGTATACTCATCTAACATTTTATCGACGGGAGTCTCTCTTCGTACATCCCACTGTTATATAACTCTACATTAAATATAACTGGTAGTCTATGAAATTTTTTAAAAAAATGTAAATCATGCCTAAATTTAAATATTATAACTTAATATTGTTTACCACAAAAGATAGGGGAAGGCGCCACACAGTCTCCATTTTTATCCTCTTCTGCGCATATGTAATTTTTGCAGCGAGCAACCTTACGATCTATAAAAACTAACGGAAATGTTTTTTCCACACCCGATTTGTACACCTGTCAGACACTTACGAACACGTCGGATGACAAGGTGACGTGGAGGGCAAAATAGTGGACGCCAGCTAATGAAAAGAAAAGGCGCGAAACAAAATGACAAAATTGAAACCATTTTCCCTATTTCGTACAGAGAGCGTATGAGGACGAAGCATAGCGAAATGAAAAGCAGAAAGACTGAAATCACCGATCTCGGAACGAAGAAGGAGGCAAGGAGAGACGAAACAGAGAGAAGGCTCTGAGAGCGAAGTAAGAAGAACGAGACCCATATTCATCGGTCGAAGGCTGTGCACGGTGATGGAGTGAGGCGGAGACATTTTGGGGAGACGACTGAAGATCGCACAGGCAGAGGGAAAAAATCTTGGGTTCTCTTCTACACAAGGGTTTAAGCTCTTTGCACTCGCCCTTTTCTCTCTGGTATGCAATTCACACCCTTTCATTAGTTTTCGCAAAACCCCTGCCTCCTCGTTGAGTTCTATCGTGTTGTTTGGATAACCACCAAAATTTTCAAGCCTCTCAAAATCTGTTGTCCTAAAATTTCCAATATATGCTTTGTAGTGTTCAGGTTTTTGCAAGTTAATCTCTTTATTGAAGTTTGATTTTTTTCCTTGTTGGTTGTTTATAGAGAATGAATTTAAATAACTTGATGTATATTGTGGCTTGAACCTAGGATGACTACAACATTAGCTACGACACTTGTTCTTTCTTTTTTCTTTAAAAAAAACTTGAATTGTCCTTTATCATATAAGTAGTAACTGTAGGTGAAGGATCAAGGCAATGTACATCCTCTGTATTGTAAGGTATTATTTGGACAGTGGACATACACGACCAGGAAAAGCTCCCTCTGTCCTTCTTACTGTCATTTGTGTCTTTGTTTATTGTGTTATGGAAATGTTCTACACCCATAATTAATGCTATCATTCTTTATATTGGAGAACCTAATGACTGAGAAATATTATTATTTAAAATGATTGATTACATCACCATAATGGTTCCTGAGGCTGTTTGCCATTGTGTTCTTATTACATTTCAGGTGAAGTGAGATTCAGCGGGCTGCTTTTGTTCTACTAAGTGCTGGGTGCACTACGGCCCAGTTGAATTCAGAGTAAGACTAATCCAAGCATGACATGTGGCCATAACTTAATATTTATAGTACATTGTATGTTCCTGTGGCTGTTGTATACATGTTTTCTATTTATATGGGTTAATGAATTGTTTATGTGCAAGCTATAAACAAATGAATCATAAATGATAGGTTAGTAATGGAATAAGCCTCACTGCTAGAAAATATTTGATATTCAATTAACAGCTCCTTGTTTAAACCATACATAACTAGTGGGGATTAAAGCATATTCCTGGCCTTTTTGTTCATATCATTTTCCTTAAAGTTTATGGTTATTGCATTTGGTTTTGGGAAGACTGTTGCATAGGGGCAATTTCTTTGTCTGATATTTCCTCCTTGTGTCTACTCTCTATTATCTTTCCACATTGGATCTGGCCCCAATTTCTGATTTGACACACTTCGGGTTTCCAACTTTTCTCAGAATTTTCACTTCCATAGCAATCTGAATGATAGAGAGGGTGCAGACCTTTCTTTGGTGTTGGGAAGTATTAATTCTTTTCACTTTCCACTTTGCCAGATAGAAGGATATGATCTTAATAATTGCAAATCTCTTCTCCAGTTTCTGATTTTGAATCCTACTGTTCTTCCTTTATGAATTTCAAAGTCTGTTTGGAAGGTTACTTTTGAAACTATAGTGAAAAAGTGGAAATGAAGGAAAGGGAGAAGAATTCTGAATGATAAATTATGGATGTGATGATATATGATGTGTACAAAATGCTAATGTAATTCTCTTATGTTTCTTGCTAACCAGTACCCAACATTGGTTAAGGAATAAAGAAATAGAAGGTTTTTACTGCGATTCACAACATTCAACGAGTTAATAAAAAAATGCACTTTCCAATAAGAAATTTCCATTTTTGCAATATCTTCTCCTTCATCAGAAATATTACAGTGTTCGAAATCCTTCTTCTTCCTCAATCCTTCAATGCAAAAAAAACTTGAACAGTTAAACACTAACCTTTGTTTCAAATCCGGCCAACCCACCCTTTATTGTCTGCTTGTTGTTGTCCTTTGCTGATCTGCCTCACTACACTCATCTAGGTCTCTATAACGCCCGCATTTTACCGTTTTTGTCGTTTTGAGTGTTTTATTGGATTTGAATGATTAAAATAATTTTTAATCATCAAAATATATATTTTTGAATTCAGTATTGAATTTCCTATTTTTAGGAATTTTCTGGGAATTTTTAGGATTTTTCTGCAAAAATGACCTTTTTGCCCCTCCCGTACCTTGACCCGGGCCCGAATACTCTTGATCCGGGCCAGAAAAAAGTGCACAAACCTCTCTCTTCCTTCTAGAAGCTGCGCATGTGCAGCATTAAAGAGTGACAAGACCCTACTTTTCATCCCACCAATGGCTAAAAAGGTGAAGTGATTACATATAAAAGGCCTTTTTCTCCATTCTTTACTCATTTCTTACTTGTAAACTTGGAAGAGAACCTCACTTTTCTCTCATCTTTTTCTCCTCCTTGGCCGCGGCACACCACCACCTTCCTCCCCCAAAATCTCATTTTTTCTCCACAAACACCACCAAGCTTAGGTTCCATTTTTGAGTCTAAGCTTAAAAACACTAGTTTCCTAGCCTTTGGATCCTTGTTGGAGACTTAGAAGAGCAATCTTTGGGGCTGTTTTGGAGCAGATTTTCTGCACTTTTCTTGGAGGATTTCTTAGGTAAAGGGGGGGGGGGGGGGGAGAACTTGAACTCTAGTAGGCTTTGTAACTAGAGTCAAGGATTTTACCCTTAAATCCTTGCTTTTAGCCTTACTTTTACTTGAAAAATCATGTCTTTGGAGTTTCTTTTGGTGATTTATTGTTGGATCCTTTGAGCTGGGTTGAGATTTATGTTTGCATGTGTTGTTTGATGTTTGAAATGTATGTTTTTGGTGGATTTGGGCACATGCAAGCCAAGCCAAAATTTTGCAAATTTTCCCCTTTTTTCTTGATAAAGCTCTCGGCCAAGAGAGGAAATAAGGGTTGCATGTGTTCTAAATTTGTTTTGATGATTGTAATGAGTTTAGATGATGATTTTATGAACATGCATGTGGTTGGTTGAAGTTACAAAATTGTTTTGATGATTTATCTTGAAAAAAATGGCATTTTTGGGCAAAAAAAAATGCAAGTTTGGATTTTTAAATGTTGCATGGATGATTTGAATGGATTAAATGTGTTGGTTGTTGTTTGGAATGTACATGCATGAGTATGTGAGATTTTGGTGAAGATTGGATGATTGGAAATGTTAAGGTGTTTGATGAACATTCAAGCATGTTCTTGAAGTTCATGTGAGTTCTTGATGAAATTCATCAAGAATGTCCTTTTTGATCTTGAAAAGATCAAAAGGATGTTTAAAACTTATTTTTGGGTAAAGTTGTCCAAAAGGACCAAAAGGTAAAATTTTAATAAAAAGGGCTAAAATGCAAATAAGTTAAGTTTTTAAATTAAATTATTATTTTCGGATTTCTAAATTAATTAAAATGAAAGTCCATTTAAAAGTCATGTTTTTAATTTATTAAGAGTAAAAATGGGCTCTCATGGGCCCAATAACTTCTAGGCTTTTTATTTTAAGTCTAAAGGTATTTAAAAAGAAAGTAAAAGCTCAATTTAAAAGATAATTAAAAATAATTAATCTAAGTTGTTAAGATTAAGCTTAGAATTAATTGACGAATTTAATTAATTTAATTACTTAAGTTGATTAATCTAATTTATTTAAGTTAATTAAAGATTAATTAAGCCGAAATATAATTAATCCTAATATGAGCATTAATTAAGTAATTAATCCCTAATGATGGCTTAAAGACTAATTAATTATGATTAACCTTGATCAAACGTAATTAAAAATCCTAATCCCAGATTAGGGAAGAGATCAAGGGATAATTATAAATTAATTAGGATCTTAAGTAAGGATTAAAACTTAATTACAGGAAGTCAAGATTAATTGAAATTCAATTAATGGGAACTAGTCATAATTAAAGGTTAAACCTAACCTTAATTTGCCATACAAATAAGAATAGGATTAATAATGCCTTTCATAAAACACATTCATAAGTCTTAGTAAAATTGTAGGACTTAAGTGAATATGATCATCAATAAAGCTAGCATAACTATCTTAAAAGATTATAACCAACACTTTCTCCTTTGCATAAAACTTGAGAAGCTGGGCAAGAGAGTGTGATCTAGTATCCTTAAGAGAAAGACATTGAATCTACAAGGTTGCACCACGGTGAAGGTGGCAACGTAGAAAGAGCTCCGATTAGCTTGTCTGTAAGGATGTAATGTTGTAAGTGTTTGCGGTGTGACATACATCATATGCATCGATAAGGATTAAGGTTCAAAAGCCTTACGACCTATATGGCAATACCACTCTAGTACAGTGTGAAACTGGATGGGACGGGTGCACTGGGTTTTGCAAAGAACACCAGCGGTCCAGGAGACCAGCCCTGAGGATGAGTCAGGTCCCGGAATGGCATAAGTGGCGTAGGCTCGCCCCCTACTGTCGTGCAAACGGGGTACAGGCTTGACTATCCTGTCGCTCTCAAGTTTTCATAATCAGTGAGTTTGTCTGGAAGTCGGAAAATCGTCTTGGCCGGAGATTGAGCGATGCTCTTCGTACTACTCGCTAGTACAGACTATACTCATGATATATTGCGCATATATGGTCGAGCAGTTGCTGTGTGCTCTGCTTTTGGTGTTGTTTTCCCGGGCCCTCATGTATTAGATATATATAGCATGGTAGCATCAACTGCATACTTGTGATTGAGATTATGTGGATGTTTGTGAATGTTTTATTGATGCTCTAGTTACTATGTTCTACTTGTTATGAGTTCATGTGATGTTCTCACCCTTTCTTCTCTGCTTCTATTCTCTGTCGTCGCGTTCTTTCACCATCGTCAGTCGGGTTTGGGGAGCTTCAAGATGTCGACCATGAGGGTAACGCTGAGATGGGGGCCACAAGGACAGTGGTGGGTCACGGACATTCCTAGACGCTGTATATTCACAGGGGAAGTACGCGTCACGATTTCTCACCCTAGCCTTCCCCTTGTGCCAGAGGTCGTCATCACTGTGCCTGTGATTCTGGAGTTCGAGACACCACCAGGACTTCGTCGTCACACTACCTTCCTCAACCGTCGTCATCGTCCCGTTCCATCTACTTCTTCCCAGTCCTCCCGGATGGCCACTATGGGAGAGCCGGATTCCCTTCGCTATACTCCTGGACCAGAGGCGTCATCCCCACCGACCATGCGTTTCAGAGCATTCGGTCGTCCTTCCGCCAGTGAGCCTGATCTGATCGTCATTGATGATACTTCATCCGAGGAGGAGGATCCAGAGGAGGATCCTGAGGAGGACCCTGAGAAGGACCCCGAGGATGAGGAGCTGAGGGATGATTCTTCTGATGGTATTCCTTCAGAGGAATTCAGGATGATTACCATCCCGGATGCCGGGAGGAGGAGTTGTAGGGCTGCCCCTGCTGAGTCGGATGACGATGAGTAGAGGAGTGTGTCTGGGGTAGTCATGAGTCTAGTAGTAGCTCTGATTAGTGACCTCTTATTTGGTTGTATTGATAGAGGTTTTATTTATTTTACTGCTAGAACTCTCATTTTGTATGATGGTGTGGTATCTCGGGGATCACTTGACACTGTGGTTATGTACATGTATGTTTTTCACGCTTCTTCCCTAGTCTCCACTTTATATCTGCGTGTATGTTGTGTATGTATGCGGAATGATTGAATCGACTAGATGTTTTCCGAAAACGTATTTCAGAATTAAGGAAAGGATGTTTTCATAAATATCTAAAATGGAATTAGAATGAGATTAGTTGTTGATGACTAAGTTTCTTATTAAAACCCTTTCAAAAAAAAAAAATATTCCCGTATTTTCTAAGTATTTTAAAAACGAGAGTCGTCGGTTACGTTCGTAATGTGATACTCTTAGCGGTATAACTAAGGGTGTCGCATTTAGTGGTATCAGAGCTGTTCTTTCCTTTTGGCCTCGGGTATGGCCTATGATACCCTTCTCTCTGTGTTTACTCTGTGTTGATTGCTTGTTGATTGTGTGAATTGATTTCCTGGTATGAATTGTTTGCTCTTATGTTACTTTTTCGTAATGTAAGAAATTGTGTGTAGGATTATTTATTCTTGCTTGAATGGTCCTGCATGAAACAGAAGAACTAACGTACCCTGTGAATGTAGGACTCTATGGCAGGAAGGAATAATCCTGTGATGAACGACATCCTGGGCAGGATCGCGGATGTCCTGGAAAACCAGCAACAAACCATGAACGAGATGAACCAAGCCCGTCAGCAGAACAACGTTCCGGACGCTTATCGTGGACTGTCCACCTTCAAGAAGAATAACCCACCACAGTTCAAAGGAGGTCACGACCCCGATGGATCTCAATTGTGGTTGGATGAGTTGGAAAAGATCTTTCTAGCAATGGGATGCCCAGACGAGCAGAAGGTAACCTTTGCTACGTTTATGATGATTGGGGAGGCACAACATTGGTGGGAGTACGCAAGACGTCAATTAGAGGCTGCTGGGAGACTCGTCACCTGGAGACTGTTCAAGGAGACTTTTCTCCAAAAGTATTTTCCCACGGATCTGAGGAAACGCAAAGAAATAGAGTTCTTGAGGTTGGAACAGGGAAACATGACTGTCGGCGAATATGCGGCAAAGTTTGAGGAACTGTCCAAGTTTTGCCCATATTTCCAGAACACCCTAGATGAAGAGTCCAAGTGTTCTAAATTTGAGAGTGGATTGAGACAGAATCAAGCAAGCCATCAGTTACCAGCAGATTACCGAGTTCTCGAAGATGGTAAACATGTGTCGGATTTTTGAGGATGACACTAAAGCAAGACAAGCTCAATGGAAGAATTCTGGTCCACAGAGGAATAAGCCTAAATTCTCACAAGACAGAAGGAAGCCCTATTTTGTCCCAAGAAACAACTCTGGTTCATCATCAGGAAGCGCCGCAAGACCACAATCAGTGGTTGCTAGCAGAACAAGCCTGGCGAGCAGCACTGGCAACAACTCTGTCAGTTGTCCACGCTGCAAGAAGAATCATCTCTTGAGGGCTTGCCCATATAAGAATCAACCTGGCAACTCGACCGACGGAAGGATTTGCTTCCATTGCAAACAAAGTGGCCATATTAGGAGGGACTGCCCCGCTTGGAAGCAAAGTGGAAATAGTGGTGGTAGTAGTGCCGCGAGCGCCCCTGTCTCTAATCTTAATACACAAGCTTGGGAGACCCAAAACTAGAGGAAGAGTATTTACCATGAGCGGTGCTGAGGATGCGGAATCCGAGGATCTGATCCAAGGTAAGTGCGTCATAAGTGGTATTCCTTTAATTGTATTGTATGATTCGGGTGCGACGCATTCCTTTATTTCTCTGAAGTGTGTGAAACAATTAAAATTGCCTGTGGTTAAATTGCCCTATGACCTAGTTGTCTCTACTCCTACTGCTAAGCCTGTTATTACTTCATCAGCTTGTTTGAACTGTCCAATCACTATTGGTGATAAAACTCTCTCTGCTGATTTGATCTGTTTACCTCTTTCTCAACTCGATATTGTTTTGGGAATGGATTGGTTATCTTCCAACCGAGTCCAACTTGATTGTTATAATAAAACTATTGTGTTTGATTCTTCTTCTCCCTCTACTCTTGATTCTGTAAGTACGAGATTCTTGTCCGCCAACCAAGTGAATGCTTCTTTGAGAGAAGGAGCTCAAATCTACATGATACTTTCTTCTTTGGAAGGAGAGCGGGAATCTGACATTAGCCAACTGCCTGTGGTGAGAGAATTTCCTGAAGTATTCCGTGATGATATCCCTGGTTTGTCGCCAGAGCGAGAGGTAGAGTTTAATATAGAGCTAGTACCCGGAACCGGACCTATTTCTATAGCTCCGTATAGGATGTCCCCTTTAGAGTTAGCTGAGTTGAAGAAACAGTTGGAAGAATTGTTAGAGAAACAGTTTGTTAGGCCTAGCGTATCCCCTTGGGGAGCACCAGTGTTGTTGGTTAAGAAGAAAGATGGTAGCATGAGATTGTGTGTAGATTATCGTCAGCTCAATAAGGTGACGATAAAGAATAGGTATCCTTTGCCTAGGATAGATGACTTAATGGATCAATTAAGAGGATCAACAATGTTCTCTAAAATTGACCTTAAGTCAGGTTACCACCAAATACGTGTTAAGTCTGAGGACATTCCAAAGACAGCATTCAGAACACGCTACGGGCATTACGAGTATCTAGTGATGTCGTTTGGTGTAACCAATGCACCTGCAGTCTTCATGGATTATATGAACCGAGTTTTCCATCCCTACTTGGACAAATTCATTGTGGTCTTTATAGACGACATCCTTATATACTCCAAGAGCGAGGAAGAACACGTAGAACACCTTAAGATAGCTTTACAGACCTTAAAAGATAGGAAGTTGTATGCTAAGTTATCTAAGTGTGAATTTTGGTTGAAAGAGGTGAATTTCCTAGGCCATGTGATCTCTTGTGGAGGAAGTTAGCGTAGACCCAGCTAAAGTAGAGACTGTGTTACAGTGGGAAGCACCAAAGTCTGTAACGGAGATAAGGAGCTTTTTGGGGTTAGCCGGTTACTACCGTAAGTTTATTGAGAATTTTTCTAGGATAGCAACCCCGTTAACCCGTCTGATTAGGAAGGATCAACCCTTCGTTTGGAGCCAGAAGTGTGAGGATAGTTTCCAAGAGTTAAAAAGGAGGTTAACTTCTGCGCCTGTCTTGGTTTTACCTGACCCACAGGAAAGTTTTGAAGTATTTTGTGATGCTTCTAAACAAGGATTAGGATGTGTGTTGATGCAAAAAGGGAAAGTAGTGGCTTATGCCTCTAGGCAACTGAGAACACACGAAGTAAATTACCCCACACATGATTTAGAACTGGCAGCCATAGTCTTTGCTTTGAAGATTTGGAGGCATCATCTGTATGGCGCTAGGTTTGAAGTTTTTATTGACCATAAGAGTTTGAAATATCTGTTTGATCAGAAGGAGCTGAATATGAGGCAAAGGAGATGGATGGAGTTCTTAAAGGATTATGATTTTAATCTGCAGTACCACCCTGGGAAAGCCAATGTGGTGGCTGATGCCTTGAGTAGGAAATCCTTGCATATGTCAGCAATGATGGTTAAGGAACTAGAATTGATAGAAGGATTTAGAGACCTGAACCTGGAGGTTGGGTTTAGTTCTAAGAGTGTAGTTTTGGGAACCTTGAAAATTTCAAGTGATTTCTTGGAACAAGTCCGAGTAGCTCAGGAAAAGGATCAATCTTTGCAAGTTTTGAAGGACCTAGTTCCTAAGAAAGGAGAATCTAAGTTTCATAAGGGTGTTGATGGTATTGTTAGATTCAAAGGTAGGATATGTGTGCCTGATGATAAGGAATTAAGGAATCTGATCTTAGAGGAAGCACACAAAAGTAAGTTAAGTATTCACCCTGGGGCAACAAAGATGTACCAAGATCTGAAGAAGATGTTTTGGTGGTCTGGGATGAAAAAGGAAGTAGCGGAGTATGTAGCATCTTGTTTGGTGTGTCAGAAAGCTAAGATTGAACATCAGAGACCATCAGGAGAGTTACAACCTTTGGATGTCCCTGAATGGAAATGGGATAGCATATCTATGGATTTCGTGGTAGGATTACCTAGAACTCCGGCAGGTTTTGATGCTATATGGGTGATAGTTGATAGGTTAACAAAATCTGCCCATTTCCTACCCATCAACATCAAGTTTTCTCTAGAAAAGTTGACCCAGCTATACATAAAGGAAGTAATAAGATTGCATGGGGTTCCATCTAGCATTGTGTCAGATAGAGACCCTAGGTTTACATCTAGATTTTGGAATAGTCTGCAGCAAGCTCTAGGAACCAAGTTGAGGCTTAGTTCAGCCTATCACCCTCAAACAGATGGTCAGTCTGAGCGGACTATCCAGTCCCTAGAGGATTTGCTAAGGGCATGTGTGTTAGAACACAAAGGGCATTGGGATCAGTTGTTGGCACTGATCGAGTTCACCTACAACAATAGCTTCCATTCCAGTATTGGGATGGCACCTTATGAAGCCCTGTATGGTAGAAAGTGTAGGACACCCTTGTGTTGGTTCGAATCTGGCGATGGCCTAGTTTTAGGGCCTGAGATGATCCAGCAAACCACGGAAAAGATCAAAATGATCCAGGAAAAGATGAGAATATCACAGAGCAGGCAGAAGAGCTACTATGATCGGAGGAGGAAACCCCTAGAATTCAAAGAAGGAGATCACGTGTTTTTGAGAGTTACACCAACAACTGGGGTTGGCAGGGCAATGCGATCTCGAAAGCTTACACCTAAATTCATTGGTCCCTACCAAATTTTGAAAAAAATTGGCCCTGTCGCTTACCAGATTGCTTTGCCACCTTTTCTTTCAAACCTACATAATGTGTTTCATGTGTCACAACTCCGGAAGTACATTCCTGACCCTTCACACGTCATAGAACCCGATATGATACAATTAAAAGAAAACCCGACTTATGAGGCGTTGCCTGTGCGAATCGGAGACCGAAGGATAAAGCAGTTGAGAGGGAAAGAGATTCCGTTAGTAAAGGTTATTTGGAGTGCAACCGATGAAGGCAATGCAACTTGGGAAGTGCAAGAGCAAGTGAAACAGTCTCACCCTCAATTATTTCAAGAAGGTAGGCACAAATTTCGAGGACGAAATTTCTTTTTAGAGAGGGAGAGTTGTAACGCCCGCGTTTTACCCTTTTTGCCGTTTTTGCCGTTTTGAGAGTTTTATTGGATTTTGAATGATTAAAATAATTTTTAATCATCAAAATATATATTTTTGAATTCAGTATTGAATTTCCTATTTTTAGGAATTTTCTGGGAATTTTTAGGATTTTTCTGCTAAAAAATGACCTTTTTGCCCCTCCCGTACCTTGACCCGGGCTCGAATACTCTTGATCCGGGCCAGAAAAAAGTGCACAAACCTCTCTCTTCCTTCTAGAAGCTGCGCATGTGCAGCATTAAAGAGTGACAAGACCCTACTTTTCATCCCACCAATGGCTAAAAAGGTGAAGTGATTACATATAAAAGGCCTTTTTCTCCATTCTTTACTCATTTCTTACTTGTAAACTTGGAAGAGAACCTCACTTTTCTCTCATCTTTTTCTCCTCCTTGGCCGCGGCACACCACCACCTTCCTCCCCCAAAATCTCATTTTTTCTCCACAAACACCACCAAGCTTAGGTTCCATTTTTGAGCCTAAGCTTAAAAACACTAGTTTCCTAGCCTTTGGATCCTTGTTGGAGACTTAGAAGAGCAATCTTTGGGGCTGTTTTGGAGCAGATTTTCTGCACTTTTCTTGGAGGATTTCTTAGGTAAAGGGGGGGGGGGGAGAACTTGAACTCTAGTAGGCTTTGTAACTAGAGTCAAGGATTTTACCCTTAAATCCTTGCTTTTAGCCTTACTTTTACTTGAAAAATCATGTCTTTGGAGTTTCTTTTGGTGATTTATTGTTGGATCCTTTGAGCTGGGTTGAGATTTATGTTTGCATGTGTTGTTTGATGTTTGAAATGTATGTTTTTGGTGGATTTGGGCACATGCAAGCCAAGCCAAAATTTTGCAAATTTTCCCCTTTTTTCTTGATAAAGCTCTCGGCCAAGAGAGGAAATAAGGGCTGCATGTGTTCTAAATTTGTTTTGATGATTGTAATGAGTTTAGATGATGATTTTATGAACATGCATGTGGTTGGTTGAAGTTACAAAATTGTTTTGATGATTTATCTTGAAAAAATGGCATTTTTGGGCAAAAAAAAATGCAAGTTTGGATTTTTAAATGTTGCATGGATGATTTGAATGGATTAAATGTGTTGGTTGTTGTTTGGAATGTACATGCATGAGTATGTGAGATTTTGGTGAAGATTGGATGATTGGAAATGTTAAGGTGTTTGATGAACATTCAAGCATGTTCTTGAAGTTCATGTGAGTTCTTGATGAAATTCATCAAGAATGTCCTTTTTGATCTTGAAAAGATCAAAAGGATGTTTAAAACTTGTTTTTGGGTAAAGTTGTCCAAAAGGACCAAAAGGTAAAATTTTAATAAAAAGGGCTAAAATGCAAATAAGTTAAGTTTTTAAATTAAATTATTATTTTCGGATTTCTGAATTAATTAAAATGAAAGTCCATTTAAAAGTCATGTTTTTAATTTATTAAGAGTAAAAATGGGCTCTCATGGGCCCAATAACTTCTAGGCTTTTTATTTTAAGTCTAAAGGTATTTAAAAAGAAAGTAAAAGCTCAATTTAAAAGATAATTAAAAATAATTAATCTAAGTTGTTAAGATTAAGCTTAGAATTAATTGACGAATTTAATTAATTTAATTACTTAAGTTGATTAATCTAATTTATTTAAGTTAATTAAAGATTAATTAAGCCGAAATATAATTAATCCTAATATGAGCATTAATTAAGTAATTAATCCCTAATGATGGTTAAAGACTAATTAATTATGATTAACCTTGATCAAACGTAATTAAAAATCCTAATCCCAGATTAAGGAAGAGATCAAGGGATAATTATAAATTAATTAGGATCTTAAGTAAGGATTAAAACTTAATTACAGGAAGTCAAGATTAATTGAAATTCAATTAATGGGAACTAGTCATAATTAAAGGTTAAACCTAACCTTAATTTGCCATACAAATAAGAATAGGATTAATAATGCCTTTCATAAAACACATTCATAAGTCTTAGTAAAATTGTAGGACTTAAGTGAATATGATCATCAATAAAGCTAGCATAACTATCTCAAAAGATTATAACCAACACTTTCTCCTTGCATAAAACTTGAGAAGCTGGGCAAGAGTGTGATCTAGTATCCTTAAGAGAAAGACATTGAATCTACAAGGTTGCACCACGGTGAAGGTGGCAACGTAGAAAGAGCCCGATTAGCTTGTCTGTAAGGATGTAATGTTGTAAGTGTTTGCGGTGTGACATACATCATATGCATCGATAAGGATTAAGGTTCAAAAGCCTTACGACCTATATGGCAATACCACTCTAGTACAGTGTGAAACTGGATGGGACGGGTGCACTGGGTTTTGCTAAGAACACCAGCGGTCCAGGAGACCAGCCCTGAGGATGAGTCAGGTCCCGGAATGGCATAAGTGGCGTAGGCTCGCCCCCTACTGTCGTGCAAACGGGGTACAGGCTTGACTATCCTGTCGCTCTCAAGTTTTCATAATCAGTGAGTTTGTCTGGAAGTCGGAAAATCGTCTTGGCCGGAGATTGAGCGATGCTCTTCGTACTACTCGCTAGTACAGACTATACTCATGATATATTGCGCATATATGGTCGAGCAGTTGCTGTGTGCTCTGCTTTTGGTGCTGTTTTCCCGGGCCCTCATGTATTAGATATATATAGCATGGTAGCATCAACTGCATACTTGTGATTGAGATTATGTGGATGTTTGTGAATGTTTTATTGATGCTCTAGTTACTATGTTCTACTTGTTATGAGTTCATGTGATGTTCTCACCCTTTCTTCTCTGCTTCTATTCTCTGTCGTCGCGTTCTTTCACCATCGTCAGTCGGGTTTGGGGAGCTTCAAGATGTCGACCATGAGGGTAACGCTGAGATGGGGGCCACAAGGACAGTGGCGGGTCACGGACATTCCTAGACGCTGTATATTCACAGGGGAAGTACGCGTCACGATTTCTCACCCTAGCCTTCCCCTTGTGCCAGAGGTCGTCATCACTGTGCCTGTGATTCTGGAGTTCGAGACACCACCAGGACTTCGTCGTCACACTACCTTCCTCAACCGTCGTCATCGTCCCGTTCCATCTACTTCTTCCCAGTCCTCCCGGATGGCCACTATGGGAGAGCCGGATTCCCCTCGCTATACTCCTGGACCAGAGGCGTCATCCCCACCGACCATGCGTTTCAGAGCATTCGGTCGTCCTTCCGCCAGTGAGCCTGATCTGATCGTCATTGATGATACTTCATCCGAGGAGGAGGATCCAGAGGAGGATCCTGAGGAGGACCCTGAGGAGGACCCCGAGGATGAGGAGCTGAGGGAGGATTCTTCTGATGGTATTCCTTCAGAGGAATTCAGGATGATTACCATCCCGGATGCCGGGAGGAGGAGTTGTAGGGCTGCCCCTGCTGAGTCGGGTGACGATGAGTAGAGGAGTGTGTCTGGGGTAGTCATGAGTCTAGTAGTAGTAGCTCTGATTAGTGACCTCTTATTTTGGTTGTATTGATAGAGGTTTTATTTATTTTACTGCTAGAACTCTCATTTTGTATGATGGTGTGGTATCTCGGGGATCACTTGACACTGTGGTTATGTACATGTATGTTTTTCACGCTTCTTCCCTAGTCTCCACTTTATATCTGCGTGTATGTTGTGTATGTATTTGGAATGATTGAATCGACTAGATGTTTTCCGAAAACGTATTTTAGAATTAAGGAAAGAATGTTTTCATAAATATCTAAAATGGAATTAGAATGAGATTAGTTGTTGATGACTAAGTTTCTTATTAAAACCCTTTCATAAACAAAAAAATATTCCCGTATTTTCTAAGTATTTTAAAAACGAGAGTCGTCGGTTACGTTCGTAATGTGATACTCTTAGCGGTATAACTAAGGGTGTCGCAGTCTCTGTTCGCACAGGTCTGCTGATCTACTCTATCCTGACTTCTGATTCACACACTCCATGCCCTTTGTTCCATGTCTATGTTCTTTTCTGATTTTTTTCTTTTTTTTGTGTACTTCACATTCCATTAATCATGATATGATGAATTTTGTTTTTTCGTTTAAAATTAAGTTCGTCATCTTTCATGATAATACATCATGGTGTAATTTGTTCCATTATAACCAATTCCACCTAGTGGGAAAAGGTTTTTGTTGTTGTTGTAATTGCATCATCTTCCTTTTTCCCCCTCATGTTCTTTGTCTTCCGTTGTTATTGTCTTATTGGTTTGTTAATTATGCCTTATATTGATGGTCATTGTGTGTTTAGAGACTTTTATTATTATCTATGAATATCTTCAATTTTGTTTCTTTTTTCCCGAATTTTTAAGCATTTATGTGTTTTGTGTAAATTATGTATCTTGTATTTATAATATTCAGTATAGTGGCCTTCCTGCTATTTTCTATTCTACTATAGTGTTCTTGGTGTCAGACAATGTCTGCTGCTATTTGGGATTGATAATAATGGTTAAAGCTTGGTCAGCTTTAGCTTGAGGAGGAGGAATGCTAGAATATCTACAAAATACCTTTACTGTGTGTTTGGATGATGAATTTTAGAATTCTCAAAATATTAAAATCAATTATGAATGATCATGAACATATGGACATGTATGATTTGCGCAAATTAGTGGTGAACGTGTAACTTGTTAGGCAGGTGAATATTTGGCGGAAGGACGAAGGAAGAAGGATGAGTAAGATAGTCATTGAGAAGATGAGGAAAAAGAAGAATGAAGAAGAATGGAGTTTTGGTTCAAGCTCGCAAAATACAAAAATGGTTAGATATTGTAAAATTAAAGTCCATCATTTGTTTTTGGTCATAGATTAATGAATTAAACATGCATTTTTTATTTATGTTAAGCAGGTACGTTGTAGGAAGACATGTTACCCAAAGTGGTTGATCATAGTCAATAAAGATCTAACAAAAAGCCAAATAAGTAGAATAGCTGAGACTCCATTTAAATGGCTAATGCAAATCTATGAGAAGTTTACTATGTCGGGTAAATTGATAAGGGAATTAGCTATGAGGTGGGATGAGAGTGGGGGTGGATTTAGAGTTAGAAGGAGAGTTGTCCGTTTTTCGCCGTTGGATGTATGTTTTGCATTGGGGTTACGCATAGTAGGAGAAAAAGTTCAGTTTGAGGACGGAGTTGAAAGTTACACGAAAGGGTTGTTTGGCAATGGAGAAATTACTGCTGCAAGTATTGTTGGAAAACTAAGAGAACTTCATAGTGACAGGGATGCTAATGATTTTTGTAGGCTGTATATACTATTAGGATTTGTAGAATTCTATTTTCCCAAAACAAGTTGCAAAGTAAGTGATTCACTTCTTAAAATTTTAGATGACTTGGACTCCATTGACAAATATAGTTGGGGGGGTAGCTGTTTATGAGAAATTGGTATGTAGTTTAAGTCGAGCTAGGGAGAGGTTGAACGAGGTGAAGAATTCTCATGAGATTAATGTGACAGGGTGTACAACCGTGCTTGAGGTATATGTTTAAATTTATGATAGTAATACATTGTTAAAATTACCGATTTTGATCAATAATTTACAACTATTTTAGTTAATGGAATGTTACTTTTTGATGTCTATGTAGAATTGGGTTGTGGATCATCTTTGTTTGCAACGCCCAAAAAGTAAGGCTGCGGGCAATTTATTCCCTCGGTTTCTAACTTTATGCAGTGTTGTGGTTCGAGGAAGACAAATTGCATATGCATTTGAGAGGAATGGGGTAAGGACAAAGTATACCAAACTGACTTTTGCACTTGAATAAGTTAATGGGATTACGTGAAAATTTGATATGAGTTATTTGTGAAAGTATAGATGGGTTTTGTTATTGACAGGTATTTCATGACCTGGCTGCCACAAATGAAGAACTTGAACATGAAGTTGTTAAGGAAGCAATGCGGTTTGCGCCTAGTGGTTATTGTCATTGGAGGGAAACCATTCATGATGTAGACAGTCTCCATGAAGAACATTTACAAATAGTTGCAAAGAACAAGGAACTTCAGAATAGGATATCCATACTTGAAGAGGAAGTGCTGATGCTGAAGCATGCAATACAAAGTGTCGAGGGTATTAACTTGTCACAGGATGAAGGTAGAAGAAGTGTGGAAGGGCAGTTTGAGGGTGATTATACACATGTGGAGGGACGTAATGTTGACTTTGTTTCTAAAGGTAACCCAACTAGAACTAACCACAAAAAAATTGGCCTTAAGGTCAATTTAATTGTTTCTGGCGTTGATTTATGTGATAATGCAGGTTCTTCAGAGGAAATACTAACAGAACCTATTTTGGAGGAGTCAAAGAAGCATGAAGGATCAAAAGTCTTGATGATGAAGCAAGCAATACAAAGGGGGGAGGGTATGAACTTGTCACATGATGAAGGTAGAACAAGTGTGGCAAGGGAGTCAGAGGCTGATTATGTAGATATGGAGGGAGGGAATGTTGACTTTGTTACTAAAGGTAACCCTTGTTGAACTTATCCCAAGAAAAATGATTATTATTGTCAATTTTGTTGTTTTTGCAGTTGATTTATGTGTTGGTGCAGGTTTTATAAAGGAAATACTAACAAAACCTGATTTGGAGGAGTCAAAGAAGCATGAAGGATCAAACATCTACACGAGACTGAAAGGGCAACCAAGGAAGCGTGTCATTAGTGCAAGGGTGAGAAGCCCGTGGATGGCTTACTATAGGAAAAGAAAGAAGCAAGAAGTTTAGGGTAGGGTTTAGGACACAACAAATAGAATGCATACATAGTATGGACTTAAGTATAGGTGTTAAAATTATAGCCGTTGGTAAATATTTTGTTGTTTTTTTGGCAAAGGTTATGGTTGTACAAAAACTAATGTTAAAAGGATTGTAATATGGTAATGAAATGTGTATATGTTATGTGGAGGTAATTGGATTAGGAATTTAAATTTTTTTTGTGACAAACAGGTCAAGCATGGAGAAGACAAGTTGTGATAGTGGAAATGAGATACAAAATGTTGCAGTAGACTTGTTTTGGAATATTACTTTTATGCATTTCCGGTGAAGGAGTGTTCATAGAACTCCCTTTGATGACAGTGAAATATGATGCAATCATTTGTATGTATTACTGTATAAACCATTTATGTGGAGAAAAGAATACACATTGAATTTGTTCATTTCATAAACATAAATATTGCATATGGTGTGTATGATATGTATAGGTAAAATTACATGAATGGAAGACATGCTAAAAATGAAATGAACAGGTGCTAAATGACGTGGTGAGGACAGGCTACAAATGTAATGGCTTTGGTCATTACCAGAAGATTAACAATATAGAAGTCATGAAAATATAAGGTTAATGTTCATTTACATCACCTGTGAATCAGTGGTTAATGAGTTATGTATAAATGGTTATTATGTTGCAGAAAATGGTGAAAATGAACTGGAAAGTTGTATAGCATATCATGTCAAAAGATGCTTAATGAGGTCCTCAATAGAGGTTAAAAATGTAATGAATGTGCTCAATAGCATTAAAATAACAATATTAATATGAAGACAATAGAAGGGTATTCAATTACATCCCCTGTGAATCAGTGGTTAATGAGTTGTGCAGATCTGGTTATTTTGTTGCAGAAATTGGTGAAAAAGAACAGAAAATTGGAAAAGCAAATTATGTCAATAAGTGCTTAATGAGGTCTTCAATTGAGGTTAAAAATGTGATAAATGTGCTCAATACCATGAAAATAACATTATTAATATGAAGACAATAAAAGGGTAATCAATTACATACCCTGTGATTCAGTGGTTAATGAATCGTCCAAAACTGGTTAATTTATTGCAGAAGTAGGTGAAAACAACACAAAATTGGAAAAGCAAATTATGTCAATAGGTGCTTAATGAGGTGTTTAATAGAGGTTAAAAATGTAATGAATTTGCTCAATACCATGAAAATAACTATATTAATATGAAGACAATAAAAGGGTAATCAATTACATACCCTGTGATTCAGTGGTTAATGAATCGTCCAAAACTGGTTAATTTGTTGCAGAAGTTGGTGAAAACAACAGAATATTTGAAAAGCAATTTATGTCAATAGGTGCTTGATGAGGTCTTCAATAGAGGTTAATAATGTGATGGATGTGCTCAATACCATGAAAATAACAATATTAATATGAAGACAATAGAAGGGTAATCAATTACATACCCTGTGATTCAGTGGTTAATGAATCGTCCAAAACTGGTTAATTTTTGCAGAAGTTGGTGAAAACAACAGAAAATTTGAAAATCAATTTATGTCAATATGTGCTTAATGAGGTCTTCAATAGAGGTTAATAATGTGATGGATGTGCTCAATACCATGAAAATAACAATATTAATATGAAGACAATAGAAGGGTAATCAATTACATACCCTGTGATTCAGTGGTTAATGAGTAGTTCAAAACTGGTTAGTTTGTTGCAGAAGTTGGTGAAAACAACAGAAGATTTGAAAAGCAATTTATGTCAATTGGTGCTTGATGAGGTCTTCAATAGAGGTTAAAAATGTGATGAATGTGCTCAATACCATGAAAATAACATTATTAATATGAAGACGATAAAAGGGTAATCAATTACATACCCTGTCATTCCGTGGTTAATAAATCGTCCAAATTTGGTTAATTTGTTCCAGAAGTTGGTGAAACCAACAGAAAATTTGAAAAGCAATTTATGTCAATAGGTGCTTGATGAGGTCTTCAATAGAGGTTAATAATGTGATGGATGTGCTCAATACCATGAAAATAACAATATTAATATGAAGACAATAGAAGGGTAATCAATTACATACCCTGTGATTCAGTGGTTAATGAGTAGTTCAAAACTGGTTAGTTTGTTGCAGAAGTTGGTGAAAACAACAGAAGATTTGAAAAGCAATTTATGTCAATTGGTGCTTGATGAGGTCTTCAATAGAGGTTAAAAATGTGATGAATGTGCTCAATTCCATGAAAATAACATTATTATTATGAAGACAATAAAAGGGTAATCAATTACATACCCTGTCATTCCATGGTTAATGAATCGTCCAGAACTGGTTAATTTGTTGCAAAAGTTGGTGAAAACAACAAAAAATTTGAAAAGAAATTTATGTCAATAGGTGCTTGATGAGGTCTTCAATAGAGGTTAATAATGTGATGGATGTGCTCAATACCATGAAAATAACAATATTAATATGAAGACAATAGAAGGGTAATCAATTACATACCCTGTGATTCAGTGGTTGATGAGTAGTTCAAAACTGGTTAGTTTGTTGCAGAAGTTGGTGAAAACAACAGAAAATTTGAGAAGCAATTTATGTCAATTGGTGCTTGATGAGGTCTTCAATAGAGGTTAAAAATGTGATGAATGTGCTCAATACCATGAAAATAACATTATTTATATGAAGACAATAAAAGGGTAATCATTTACATACCCTGTGAATCAGTGGTTAATGAGTTGTTCAAAACTGGCTAATTGTGTGGTAAATATGGTGAAATGGAACATAAAACTCGGCAATGACATGATTTCTTTGTCCCAATGACAAATAGTGTGATATAGTGTCAATAAACACGAAACATCATATGTAATAATGTATTGAAAAACACAGTTATACAATAGTCAAAGAAAAAATTAAAAGTTATGGCCTATATTGGAGTTTTTTATTTCTTATGGAGTAAATTGCAGAACTCTAAAAAATGAACGGACCGATATGGTAGTTTACTTATTGTAATTAATAATAACAAAAATATTAACATGAACATTGTAATTGAAAAACAAAAAAAATAACCAAGTCAAGTTATATGCTAGTAAACAAATTTAAGTCATAAAACAATATTAACTTAAATTAAGAAGTAATAAAATTCGGTAATTATATATTATACCATTTTCCCCTTTTACAGACAGACAACTACAATAGCAACAGAGCCCGCGAACATTTTGCGCCAATTCTTAACGACACTGAGTCCGAACATGGTGAAATCTATGGAATACACGTCCAAAACTGTGTCGAAAGTGTCGTAATCGTCCAAGGTGTACACCGGAGCTCATTCACCTCTGCATCCCTCTAAAGTCTTATATCATTGAGAAACGTGAACCCTCCTACTTTACAGGTTAGATGTCTATTGTACTCCTTTGCGTTATAACGGTCTTGCTTGCTTGTGTCGGCCATAGCCTAACCCTTTCTGTTAGAACTTACTAACTTGTTATACGTAGGATGTGTGATTTGGTTTTAGGGCTACAGTTGGTAACGTGGGATCCAAACAATGCCTTTTTATAGTTTATGTTAACTAAGTAATAATTTGTCTTATCATTCATGATATAATAGGGGTACCCATGAGGTTGGTATGTAAGTCCACTGTGATGTTTCTGCCCTGCTAGTTAGTGGTTAACCATGTTGCTATGTGTGGTTAATTGAGTAGGGTATATGGTGATTCTGTGATAGTCTTGTAGTCCTGGAATGAGGAGTAATTGTGACCCGTGTAAATACCATTTACATTATAAATAACATGTCTCATGGAGATGTTCTTTTAATTTTTATGGGGGGTGATGATGTTCATAGTTTTTGTTTACTTTTATATTCATATGTGCTATTGTTGCAGAATGGCAGATGGAAATGTATCACAGGCTACTGTGCCTCCATTTTCAGATGGGGGTGGACTTCAACAAGATGAGCCTCCAAATACTCCAATGTATGCTTTGGAGGATAGATATGAGGACAAACAAGAAGATATAACGATTCAGTCTGGCATGAGGTTTGAATCTGCGGAGGAGATTAAGACACTTTATCAAGATTATGCAATCAGAAAAGGATTTTCTATTGTAACAAGGAATTCGAGAAAAGGACCAGATGGAAAGCTTGTATACTTTTGCTTGACTTGTTCAAGGGAGGGGTCATACGTGTCATCCGTTCCCACAGATGTCAAGTCTGTACCTTCCACAAAAATGAAGTGTATCGCCCACATCACTGCCAATCTCAAGAAAGATGGACTATGGCACATCAACAAATGTGTGCACGACCATTCTCATGAGTTGAGCCCAGGAAAGTCCAGGTTATTCGCACAGAACCGCAAAATGAGTTTGCATGTGAAACGGCTCGTACAACTTAATGATGAAGCTGGTGTGCGGATCAACAAGAGCTTCCGCTCTCTTGTTTATGACGCTGGAGGATATGAAAATGTTCCCTTTGTTGAAAGAGACTTACGCAACTTCATGGGGCAAGAAAGACGGTCCATTTGCAAAGACGGTGATGGGAAGGCGTTGCTAAGTTACTTTGCACGAATGCAACAACAGAATTCCAATTTTTATTATGAAATTGACTTAGATGAAGATTGTCGGTTGAGGCATGTCTTTTGGGCTGATGCAAGGAGCCGGGCAAGCTATGAGTATTTTGGAGACGTTGTGTCATTTGACACAACTTACCTAACCAATAAATATGACATGCCTTTTGCACCATTTGTTGGCGTGAATCATCATGGACAATCCATTTTACTAGGTTGTGGGTTGCTGTCCTCTGAAGAAACAACATCGTTTGTTTGGTTGTTTGAATCATGGTTGCGTTGTATGGGTGGGAACTCTCCCAGAGGTATTGTAACTGATCAGTTCAAGGCCATGCAAAAGGAAATTGCCCTTGTGTTTCCTAAAACTCAGCATAGATGGTGTTTGTGGCATATAATGAAAAAAATTCCAGAGAAGTTGAAAAGTTATGCAGAGTACAAGGCAATGAAGAAGGACATGAAGCATGTAGTGTATGAGTCATTAAATGAAGCTGATTTTGAACCAAGGTGGAAGTTATTCATTGACAAATATGGATTAGGGGAGAATGAATGGTTGTCTGGGTTGTACCAGAACAGGTTCATGTGGGTTCCATGTTGTTGAAGAAGTATTTCTGGGCTGGAATGTCAACGACACAGAGAAGTGAAAGTGTTAATGCATTTTTTTATGGCTATATCAATTCAGTAACCAACCTTCAACAATTTGTGAAACAATATGAGAATGCTTTGCATCACAAGTTGGAAAAAGAGTATGAGGCTGATTTCCGCTCATGTAATAGCATTCTCCCTTGTGGGTCACAATCCCCAATCGAGAGACAATTCCAGGAGGAGTACACTCATGCAATGTTTAAAGAGGTTCAGATTGAATTTAGAGCAAAGATGAATTGCACAGCCGTTTGTGAATCGGTGAACGGGTCTATTTGTCTGTATAGGGTCATAGAAGACATGTATGTGGGGGATAATCCAAGAGAGGCCAAGTATGATGTTTTATTCAATCGGATGGATGTTAGGGCCAACTGCAATTGTCTCCTATTTGAGTTTAAAGGCATCATTTGTAGGCATGCACTCAGTGTTCTAGCTCAAGAGAGAGTGAAGGAAGTGCCTATTGCGTACATATTGCCAAGATGGAGCAAAAAAGTCCGACGAAAGCACACTTATATTAAGTGCAGTTATGATGCAAAACAGCATGCACCTACAATGTCTCGCTTTGATGATTTATGCAAAGAGTTCTATGTTGTGGCTGAGATAGCAGCTGAAACCCCAGAAGCGACTAAGATTTTGGCACAAACAGTGCACGATGTGAAAGACAAAGTAAAGGCAGCTGCTAGTAGTAAACATCATGACGACAAAAAGGATGATGTGGACGATGTTCACAAGGATAAAGGAACACCGTCTGATGGCAGACCTCCACTACCAGGTCAGAAAATTCGAAGTCCGTTAGCGGTCAAGCGGAAGGGGAGGCCACCGGTAAACCGAAAAAGGTCAACTACTAATAGAATTATAAAGAAAAGGAAGGCCTGCACCAAACGGCAACAACATTCTGTGAACATCCATGTAAGTGAATGCTCTTCAGAAAGGACTACGTGTTCTTTTAATAATTTAGTAACCATTGCATTAATTGTTGATATTTGCGTAACTTCGAAAACATTTTCGTACAAATGGAGTAACACATGATAAGGTTAATTAGAAATTGTGAGTATATGGTTAATACAAAGTGTTATACTGGTTAATTGTTTACTGCTTTGGTTTAATACTTCATAAAAGAACACTGGTGATATTGATGCATTGATTAACAGGGGAGTAAAGAAACTGATTCATAATCCCACACTGCTATTGATGGTTTGTTATTCACGCACAAGTAATAAATGTCTTTGTTTTTTCTTAGTTACCATACCATGTATAAATTAATGAACACATAATATGTTTTAGTTGGAACTGTGAGCATGTGGTTAATACGAAGTCAAATATTGGTTAATTATGTACTCATATTGGTTAATTCATCATAACAGACGACTAGACATAGTAAATTACTCATTACACTGTCTGCATTGCAGGAATCCATTGAGGGAACGTCTGCTCAGGAAAGTGGTGCAGAGTTGTATGTTGAGTCATCGTTGGAGATTATAAATGAATGGGCATCACTGACTTCCGAACATTTTCATTTGGTGTGTCTCCATACTTATTTTACAATTGTAATATACACTATTTGTATCATTTGAGCATGCAATCGATATGATTTTTGATTGGAGTTACCATACACTTCTTCTAAGTGGGAGTACACCCCCCAGCTGTCAGCTTGTGGTACATGCAAAGTCCTTCATCGATTATTTATGTAATGAAATTGCTTAATTCATCTGAATAGATGACTTGCGATCATCATGTAATTAAAAGTATGTCCGTTTCACAGGATTCCATTGAGGGAACAAATGATAAGGACCATGGTGCACAGTTGCTTGTGGAGTCATCCTTGGACATTATCAATTGATGGCCAAGCACGGATTCTGAACCATTTCCTATGGTGTGTCTGAACACAATGATCAAATTTACGTTGTAATGCATAGTTATTGTTTCATTTCATTGTGTAATGCATAGTAGAATTGTTTGGAATTTATAAATTTTTATTTTGTAATTCATCAATTGACAAGAACATCAAGTGTGGTGTTGTGTAATGTAGAGGAGACATGTTCTAAATTTGTCACCTATCCGTTTCCTTTTTCATATCAGTTACCTGTTGTAGAAGGGAGGACATCGCAGCATTTTACCTCTACCATGGGTTCAGGGGGTTTTGTTTCATTGCTTGCCACATTTGATAGCCACGTCAGTACACCGGAGAAGCCACATTAATAAGTTATGAATCTGGACATGACTTAGGGTCAGGTACAGAGTTAGCATTTTCTCTTAACTAGCATGGTGACTATCCCGCATCATATATGTGGTATGAATCAGCATGCCACTTACTATGTTTGTAAAACATATGCATTTTACCCTTTAACTCTCATTGTCGTGAACTGGATTTCGAAAATCAGGGACTTTTTTCGTATAACAATGGCGTGCTAATTAAACTATGTTTATGGTGCAGGTTGCTCGTAGTATTTAAGCTAAAGTATTTGTCTAATTTTTTGTTTAACACAGTAACTGTGAAAGAATGCAGTGTGAAACGGTGAACATGGTTTTGGTGGAGTACTCATTATTGGATGATTACTTTTTGTAAGGTAAGTCTCATCCCGTGTTCAAATTTCACAGTGGCATTAATATACAAGGTGAAGTTGTACATATAAGTTAAGAAAGAATCCCTTTGCATTATCTTCATGGCGACCTACATGGACAGAAGGTTTTGGGAACATGCCTGTTTCGGTCACAATTTTTTTGGCGGGGGAGGGGGGTGGGTAAATTGTGTAAAGTGTTTATTTTGTTAATTTGTAATTAACTTTCTCAATGTTCGCAAACAGATATTGTTATAATCAATGATGCATGTAAAAATAGTGTTAGCTTTCATGGCATGTAATGTTGTCTGTGTGATGTTAATGCTGTTTGTTTTATTTGTTCAAAATTCAGAACACTTGGTTAATTTTTATGGAAAACATTAAACTATTAACTATCGTGCACACTTTACTAACAAGACTTTTGATAACCACATAATGCATCAAGTTTTAAGAAAAGATCCCAGGTCAATTTCAAGGTTGCAGATAACCTCTGGTGGAAATGAAATTACAGCATAAACACATATTCCTAATCAGCATCAGACAAGTCTCCATCTGTCCAATATTGAGGTTGATCTTTAAGTCTTTCAATGAAGTCCTGATCTGGAATTGTTCTTAGTAGTCCATATTGCCTATTGCACACTTCACCAACAGCGTCATACCTGTTAATTCTAATTTGCATCTGGTTGTTTTCATGTCGTATCTTGTTGACTGCCAGCTCTAATGCCTCATCGCCATTTCTATCTACTTCAAGAGTTGTTTAGGAATTTTCATGTCACGTTTTCTCATCTCCGTTATCAGCTTATTAGCCTCCTCAATGCGATATGCCCACTCCCTATGATATTCATTAACATTATTGACTGAGAACCTATCGCGGGGGCACAATGAGTAGTGAAACCTATCTTTCTCTAATGCCCAATTCCGCCCCATGACTTGAAACAATGTTGAAACAATGTTGCAGGACTGTATCTAGTGCTTTTGAATTTAGACATTCTGGAAAAAAACCAATAGTCGTCTGGTTCATATTCCATTTTTTTGGTCTTGGCTTTTTCCACTTATGTGGTGATGTTATATAGACATCATGATATGAACCATTGTTTCCAACCCTTAACCAGAGATAGGGTTTACCTAACCAAATTGCTGCACCAAGTTCACCATTGTTTATGTTAAAGGGAATAATTCAGTGGGACATGACTGCAATAAGAGGACTCAACCATTAGTCGTTGTTGCAGTGGTAAAAGTAGTCCGTGTTCATTACTTGCATTCTTTAACAAAAGCTATCAACCAAGTTGTGGCCTGAATTAACCCGTACTTACACCTGACTTAACCACTGCGGTTCAGTCCACTGGCATTGGTTCCATGTATGCATTGTCAATTCAGATTCCCTTTCTATTCAACCTCAACACAAGTACTTATAACCGTAGTGGAACCCTACCTGTGTGAAAATGTTAGAGAAACTCTAAAATAATACCTAAACCTTGTTAATATATTTATTTTCTAGATACCCTGCTCATGACTTGGATTTTTTTTTTCCAAATTGTTGTTCACCTGGATGTGACCTGATATAACCAGTTCTCACAGGACATAACCATCAGAGAATAGATTCCATGGAATATTAGTGCTTCTCAAATGACTCATCATGTAATTACCTGACAAAGATGACAAAAGCATTTTCCCAAGTTATAAAATGCAACCAAATCCACTTTAATATGTCCAATTAGAAGATCCCATGTTCATAACTTGAAATTTCTTTTCCAAAATCCTGTTCACCCATCTGTATACTGATATAACCATCAGATACACCAGTGATAACCACTGGTTGTATTCCCGGTAATATTTCTGTTTTTCAACAAAGTAATCAAGTAATAAGTTGACTTAAACGACAAATCCTATTTTCCCATGTTAAAAACTTATATCTAAACCTTGATAATATATGCATTTACCAGATCCCCAGCTGGTAACTACACACCTCATTCCCAATTTACTGTTCACCTGGATGTGACCTGATATAACCAGTTCTCACATGATAGTTAACCAGAGAATAGATTCCAGGGAATCATGGTGCTTTTCAAAAGATTCATCATGTAATTACCTGACATAGAGGACAACACCATTTTCCCAAGTTATAAGATGCACCCAAATCCTCTTTAATATGACCATCACATGCAATTTATTTTCCAAAATATTGTTCACCCGGATGTGGACTGATTTAACCACAACTTACACCACAGGTAACCACTATATACATTCCAGGGAATATTTGTGATTTTCAAAAGAGTAATCAAGTAATAACTGCACATAGAGGACAAATCCAATTTTCGTTGTTATAAAATGAACCGTAAACGTTGTTCAAATGTGCATTTAGAAGATCCACATTTATACACTATCTTCTTATAATGTTAGGTGAATACAACTATTTGTTATTGGATGTGGACTGGTGCTACGAGAATGCCTACAATAGGCTTCAAGCAAAAAAAGGCTATAAGGAGAGAATGGAAGCTACGTACAAAAGAGTCATATGACTTGCAACGGGATTTGAGGGACTTAGAGGCCCCTCTTCCAAACTTAACAGCGATTGCCATGTGGAAACCACCACTAACATATGATGTTATGGAGCAGGCACTACTTCGCATAAGGCTTGAGAACAACATAATGACGTTGAGGAGGATGAAATATGGTTTGGTATGTGTATGCAAGAACTTCCTTACCGCAAATGGACAAAGTCTAAGCTCTGTTGAAGAGGAGAGAATCTTAGATACAACTGAGTATTTGTCAAACTCAGAGGATGAGTAAAAATGATGTGTACCAAATAAAGCATAATACCCACTTCTCTTATCTAGTATGTTGGTTTTCTTTTTCTATGTTTAATAAAATATTAAAAGTTCCCTAATGTTAAAGTTTCACATATGAAGTTGTTGGAACCATATGGAAACCAGTTGTTGTTCAATGAATTTTGTGCTATGTTTAACGCAGGCAATTTTGTTTTAATACGACAATAACCATATATGGACATTCATTAACCATGACACAACCTGAGTATTAACCTTTAAGGCAACAAATAATTCTGACATTACATTAACCAACCTTAGTAAATTTATTCACGACTACTGGAGTAACTATTACCCATATACTCCCATAACATGACATTGAGACCAACCAACTTAATGTAGGTATCGCCCTTTGACCATTAACAAGTATATTTATACTGTGATGACATTAACCTTAATTGGAACTGTAATCACCGTCACTTACACTACTGTTAACCACTATTGCATGTGTTTTGTTCTTATACATCAGTGCAAATTGATTCATTTTCCAACCATTTTTAATGTCACACTACACCACTGGATTCTGCAAAAGTAGTGCTTTCCATCAGTGATCGAATATGGTGCCCAAGTAAAATTAATATTTTAATCATGTGGTATTAATAAAGTCATTTGAACATAGGTTGAGTACCTCAGAAAGCATTATATGCCTTTACTGAAGACTTTCACAATTCCCCTTCATATTATATACGTATAATCATTCCAACAATAATTTGTTTCCAAAAAAAACTTGTCCTTTGAAATAACTTTACAAAGATACACAAATTTTCCATTGTTGTACAAAATGTTCTTATACACAAGTAACTATAAAACATTGAATTTGTTAACATAGTCAGGACTCATCAGTCTTCCATCAAAACCTGCAAATAAATAAGCAATCATCAGATACTTGTCATCCTAAGCCTCACCCAACCCCCTACCCTTACACATATTATAAACCAACAACGAAAAAACACATACAAACTTATCTGACTATAACAAACCTTGACATACTAACCTTTGGTATTTTTCTACCTGTCATGTTTAATATGTGGGCTTAGTATTTTCAATTAAATGTAAGATCTCCAGGGAGATGAGCGTTAGCCAAAACCTTTTGTCTTTCTTCATTAAGAGGATGCAGTACCCATTGACACACATAGTCTACACGAAAATCCTTTATGTCTTGCTGGATAAGACCAGTCACCACTACGTTAGAAGTAAGGAAACAAATTTTGTTACAGGTCATTACAAACTAGTTAAATTTTGAAAGCATACCAGTGAATAATTGGGCATTGACTTGTCTCCATATTTAGTGACTCCATCCCAGGTTTCCATGTATTTGAGGACATAGATGCCACAATCATGTCTTTTCGTACATTTACAACAAATAAGCACGCAAAAGTGAGTTTTTTTAAACACGACCTTTGTGATTAAACAACATATATTCCAATTGAAAAAACTGTTTTAAAACAAGAAGTGTTCTAACCCATTGTGTTGGCGTGGCAGATCCACGTACTCAATGGCTAGATTGTCCGAGTTGTTGTGTGATTTGGGATTCAATATACGAAGCAACTCCCCTAAGCGACACTTCTATGATTTCAACATACACAAATAATGACAATATAATAAGTATGTAGTAAGCAAATGAGAAGGTGAAACCACTTATTTAGTTATTATTGGCATACCATAGCATTATCAAGGCGTCTTTGGTCTTGTAATGAGTGTTCATCAACCGAATCCAACACAAACATTTTTTCCTGCTCCTTGTCAACAGCATAGCAAAACCAGTGATGGTTTAATAACCCCGGAGCAAATACCTGCAACGCCATTTAGCACTAACATTCTTGCATGCTAACTACATATATTATAACATTAACTACAGGGGGAAAAAAAACACACCATGCTACAGGCCCTTAATTCATGAATTGAGGTTGAGTCATCTACTAAATCCCTGACAGATCTAGATGTCCACCGCTTCTGCTCACCAGTATCGAATGACTCCAATTCCCCAATAACTCGGCTCTACAACACACATTACAAGTCCAAATGGTTATGTACTATACCATTGTATTCAATATTGACAAGGAAATGTTAAAGTAATTCAAACTTACTACTAGTCTGGATTTGAACATATATCGGGACAATTGACCTTTTGATCCCATTTCATGAGCCATGAATAACTTTGGTGCTAACAGAAATACCTAGAAAATTATAACAAGAAGTGCTAGGTTAGACATGACCACTCCTAAAAGGTCTATTGTAAGTAGAGGATTTAACATATGATTATGTAGTAACTACTTACCATGTTAGAAACCCAGCCACGTGGTTTCATGGTACTCAAATCCTGTCAGTTCAAATAACCATCAAACAATTTGATCATGACCCTGATAAATACAAACATGTCATGACCATCTGAGTACAATTCATAATGACAAGAACATGACACATTGGTCCGTTGTAATTGTAAAGGGTGAATAGTTTCATGGAAACTTACTCATCAAGGCTCTTGTCACCATACACGCAATAGACATATAATTGTCGCAATAAATCCTTATGGGATGTCGTTGGAGTCGACATAGGTCGACCGTGACCTGAATGTGGCTCACAACTTCGTGCGTGGACCCCACCGTCATTTGGGACCTCCGGTTATTGGACAACCGTGACTTTGCACTGCATGCCCACTCATTTCGCATGTGCCCGCAATCATACCTCGTTCAATCAAAATTTTCCTTAATTCACCAACCTCTTGCTCTAGGTAACTTATCCTCTCCTCTTGTTTTTTATCGCTTTCCCGCAAAGCCACATTCTCCCTTCGAATTTCATCCAAGTCCATATTGCGGAACTGGCAATTGCGAAACCCACATTCTGCCTCACACATTGCTTCTTTAAGCACCGAATACTCTTCAACCTCATCATTTGTAACACCAACCTCTATAGCTACCTGTGAATAACAAGTTAAACAATTAATAGAAACACATTTAAACATTCCATAACAAAGAATGCAAGTTACATTGCCTTCAAGTCGACCTAACCTTAATCTAACCATTACCTTACCTGATTAGTCCTAAACAATGATGCAATTTCCTTCCCGTCTCGCTTAAGATTTTCCCATGAACTAATTCTTAGGAACCTGTTGACGGTACTTGGACTCCCTCTTGGCCAGATACACAAGTGGTCCATTGCCCACAACTTTATGAGTAACAATAACATTAGAAACTAGGTATCAGTACATCATTAAAAAATCACAGAAATTAACAGCACATCCTATGTTATGAGTTCTTTATAACTTTTACCTGCAGGATAGGTGCACAACCTATTATGTGAAGTTGCGCGAAATTTTTTCCATCCCTTAGAATGTCATGGGCTCTACTTACACTCCGGACCAAAAAATCAGACACAAACCCCCCAATTATACGTGTAAAGAGTCTAGGTCATCTAAAAGGGGTAGTAGACCTACATTGACAGTGGTTGAGGTGGAAGGGAAATAAAACTCAGCAAATGATATCAAAATATATAACCGACAAAAGATATTCAAATCCTCATCACCATTTACTCCCCTTAATTTAGCCACAATGTCGGGAATTGTTATCTGATTCCCTTCAAAAAGACACATTGTGTGTGAATTTGCAGTTTCATCAAATGAAACCTTCTTTCCTACAATGCACAACCCTACTGCGACACAAACATCTAAAGGGGTAAACGGGACTATCACACCCCTAATCATAAACCCCCCCACTTCGCTCACACCACCTTGATGCTAGTTCTAATAACAAGGGACCAGAAATTTGCATCTCATGTGGAACTTCTAGGGTACATCCGAATGGTGTTGCTCTAAGTCGATCACGTTGCACTGTTGTTAGTTCATCGTTGATCTGCTTTAGGAACTTCATTTCACATGCATTCCGCACTCGAACCTGTCAAGGTAGATGATTAGGGTACATGGCTGCATCATTTCAATTTGAATGAATAAAACATAAAATGTAACAATTAGATTTCACATACCTTACTCGTACCCAACCTACAAGATTTTGCTATTGGCCCTACAAGAATATTGCAGGTGACATTATTTTACAATATGAAACATTTCATTCACTTCACTACACTTTTATTTATGGTTTCAAGAATAGAACATTTTGTCACATTAGCAAGATTGTGGAGATAAAAATACAACAGAGATTACAGAGTTAAAAAATCAAAAGAAATACCAAGCAAATTGCCAAAGCTTCTCAGGGGATTTGTTTTGATACCCGACCACCCCTAGCAACAATAAAAACTTGTAACTTATGCTCTCCCAATAACTGTCAATATACATGGAAATTTAAAACTTAAAATTACTTCCTGCCTGCCAGCATTGAACAAATTCAAGGGTAACTCGTTTGTTTGGATAAGGGAACTAAAACAATTTAGGATGTTTTCCACACACTTCAACTTAATTTCAATTTGATTACTCATCTGCAACTATCATGCATAGTACTTACTACCTCATTTATACCTTCGTAATGTTTTGTATTTCCTTTCTTGGTTCAGGCACTGATATCAACCCGATACATTCCTGATTTCATTACCAATACAGTGAAAATTCAGTTCTATTGTGCTTTCTTATTTCTGGTACCTATCAATATGGCAGTTAACATGGTTCCTAGTAAGTATCCTCAGCAACTACTTTGGTGAGACATTCATGGTCAATCACAATTCTATTTTTTCAAGCACCTATTTATGTAACTTATATTTTTATATTCTTATAGAAAACATTTTGAGAAGATACATTTAATTTTTATGAAATCAACTTCTTGGTTTTAATAAAGGAGGAAAAAGGGAAAATCAAGTATGTGTGTGTATGTTTCTGACATTGGCAAAATGTCTCCTGTTCTATTCCAAAAAAAAGCCTAAATGGTAAAAGATCAATGGTGCTGAAAAAACTATCTAAGATTTTCTATTATTAGTAAGCCCACCAAAAAATATAAACAAAAGAAAGAATTTCCATGCTTCAAAGAGTATCATGGCCTCTACAAGCCTCCACTAGATTGTGGGGGTCAGGCTCATGATTTCAATGGAGGACCCCATGCATATACCACTCAGGGTGCAAAATTGCAAAAACACCCATCTAAGCTTGGATGAGGCTTGAGAAAACCAGAGAATACATATAAATGGAATATACTGCATGCTTTTCATAAAGAAATTAGACATAAGTAATAACCAAAAGTTAATCTTCTTAGATACTGTCATTCCATGAGTGACATCTTTTAGGAACCCAGCATAAATTGAGTTATGTTTACCAAAAGCATTCAAATTGCATAATGATAACCATGTCAACATTATGAGTAATTTCTGTATGTGAATTAGCTGCTATTTTGTATAGGACCTAGTAATGGAGAACAGTAAATAAGGGAAATTCATATACTATGGTTCAATAAATCCCAATAATGACATCTAATCTGATTATTTTATTTATCTTCATCCACCTCTGAAGCAACCATGCTATAGACTATGTGATTATTTTATTGCAAGATTGCTCACATTTATTTACATGTCAATTTGTCTTTTCTCAATAACTAGCACAGCGTAAAATGAAGGGGGAAAATCCTCCAGAATATCACAGCTGCTCAGAGACATGCTTTTGGTAGACCAAAACCAAATTTTATTATGGTCTTCCAAGTGACACAATGAATTAAGAAATGTGCAGAAAATGTGGTAAGGCTTTTGCTCTTACAGGGGATTGGAGAACCCATCAAAATAACTGTGGCAAGCTTTGGTATTGTATCTATGGCACTCATTCCAACCAGAAGAAGTCTCTTAAATATCACATAAAAGCTTTTGGGAGTGGCCATGGAGCTTATGGGGTTGATGGCTTTGAAGAAGAAGAAGAGCTAGCATCTAAAGTAGAACGAGACAATGACTCCACCCAGTAACAAATATTAAGACGAGGGAATTGGAACTAGAACAGGTTATTATATTATATTAAATATCTATGTGAATTAATTATATTATTTCATATTTAATTTGTGAACTGATCATTAGGATGAATCTATATAGCCATGGCTTCCCTTCCCATTTGAGAACTATATACAACCCAGCACCATGTTTAATTATATAATTAGATGGAAGCCTTGCAACCTTTTCTTTTTACTATATATCTTTTCTTACCTCTTTGTTCTTTCTTTGGCTCTCTTTCCTTTCTGTTGTTGGAATTGACACTGGATATACATAACATTATCTTGATGGTAAATCCCAAGGCCTATACATATTTCTACCACTTTAAAAGAGCCATTACTCTTTGCATTTTCTGTTCTATACCCAAAATGCCAATCAATAGCAACACAATATTTCCTATTATTATTTTAGTGAATGGATGACTTTGGTCATCTTGAGTCTATCCATAATTTAAATTTTTACAATTATATCCTATAGTTTTTGAAAGTAATCAAATATATATTACTATATCAAATATGTATTATTGTTCAATTAGCAACGCAAATTGAGATTATAAAAAGAGTTTCCAGATTCGTTACTCACCCTGAATTAAAGAGAGACAATAGTCTTAACTGTGATTAAAATCTTAGAAACAGTCTTAACAGGAAAAATGTGAATACTATGTGCATTATATATGTTCAAAACAATCCAATCTAACTAAAATCCAAATACAGTGCAGAGTGCAAACATCTGAATCAAAAATAAAAGGACAAATGATATTGTAATAGCCAAGCCAAGAGAGATAGTCATAGCAGCGCCTAAAAAGCATCAAATAAGAGAAAAATTGTCTCTGCAGCAACAACATATATATACACTACGGTCGACGAACACCCCAACGAGAAAAGTAATGCTTAGTGGTACCAACGAGGATTTCTGCTCATTGGCCTAACTTGCCTCAATGTTAAGATACTAGGACCTTAATTGGCCACCTATTAAAGATATTGAGGAGGTATAGTATATATGAAATGCCCCCTATTCAAAACCTAATAAGGTATCTGTTCATTATTTGCGGGATTTATTCCTCTTTGTAGTGCGTTCTGATAGAATTTTCTACTTGTCCTATCTATCCAAAGGGTTTGCATTGTCTAGTACAATTAGTACATTGTAAATAGTACCTAAGTTACCACATTGTGTTCACAATTAACTAAGTGCAAAGGACAACCACCAAAATTAATTTTACAAAATGAAATTTGGAGTGAGGGTTTCATATTAGATCATCCCAAATCGTACAATTTTTCATTTCAACTCAAGGGTTTACCACTTCCACTCACCACAAACTAAACTATATTTTGGGACAAAATCTAGGGTTCAGAATCTCACCTCGGAGATGAAGAATCCGGTCAGTGCCTTCCTTCGTTCCCACAAAGATATTCACTGCTTGTTCCTCCTTTGCACCGATCGCTCAGCATTCTTTCGTTCTTCGCCGAAGAGGTAGCTCAGACGGAGATGAAGAATCCAGTCACTGCCTTCCTTCGTTCCCACAAAGGTATTCACTACTTCTTCCTCCTTTGCACCGATCGCTCCGCCCTGTTTCGTTCTTCGCCGAAGAGGTAGATCAGAGAAACGTTCTATGCAGATTGCTATTCGAAAACCTCGGTTGTGAATATGGTTTGTCGTTTACTTTTTATACTTCTCGCTATTCTTTTTTCATTATTTTATTATGTGTCCACGTCGTTTGTCTGCCTCAGCTTTCGTTGCCTACGTGTCAAGGGTGTTTGCGAGGTGTTTTACTGTTACGATGTGTAAATATCGGAATTGAAAAACTAAAGGTTGCACATTTGTTTATTCAATTCCGATATTCATACATAAACAGTGCCTACAATATATCTACACTAAAGTGATGTGGCATCTGATAATAAGATGTGGCGGTCGAAAAAAAAGCCGAAAAGAAAAAGAAAAATAGAAAAATCTAAACGACAGAGTTTGGTTCATTCATTCTCTCTTTCTCCTTCGCGTTCACGTTCGCGTGCATTGATCAAATCCGAAGAACAAAGCTCAACAAAAGCCCTAGTGGTCCACGGGGAGTACGAGCAACAAATCTGAGTTCGTCTTCTTCGAAGTAGTCGACGAGGATTTCAGAGAAGTCGTCAAGGTGAGTTGTTTAGCCCCAAATTTTTGTCGTGCTTGAGCCCTAAATGTTTCGCGATTTCCCCCTTTTGATTCGGAGAAATTTCATTTTCATTGTTTGAAATTGAATGTAGGACGAAGATTTTCTCCCCGCTCCTTTGTTCTTCTTCTCCGCCACTCACGGTGACGCCTTTTTCGTGCTAAGGAGTCACGCCTCTTTGCTGCCGCTGCGGACGTCGGTAACGGCCACTGGTTCAGGAGTGATGGCTTGCTCTGCCTCTTTGCGTACATGACTAACGGCCACCGGTTGAAGGGCTCACAGCACCTGCTCTACTCTACCTCTTCAGCAACGAAATCCCAAGATCTCAACAATTGCTTTTGCTCTCCTAGTCAGGTCAGTTTGTGGGTTATATGTCTTTGATATTTGAAATTGTTTCCGTCGATATCTTGGTAATATTGGAACTAAAATTAACATTTAAGTGTCGGATTTGGATTAGATACAAATGGAATTGTTTCAGTTTGGTGCAGGCAAATAAATCTAACTCATACAATTAGATGTAATGACCAACCTATTGCCACATCACCCATTAAGAGAAAAAAAAAACAAGAGGTGATAGAACGAGACATGCTTTACTTGGTCTGCATTTTTTGATTCTTTGCTGCCAATATCATTACCTGTCTATGTTTGGTTTGTGCTGACAATTGAAGAATGACATCATTCTTGCTTTCAAGGTTTCCACTATTTGATTAAACATATTTCCCTAATTCATTGATAATACGAACATATGTCAAGAATCCCTACAAAATATAGACCGAAATGATAAACATTTTCTTTACAAAAACATTTTCTTCGGACCTTTGTTTTTCTAACTGCAAAATTTAGCACCATGAATATACACTAATAATTAGAAGCTAAAGAGGAGGATACATGAAAAATCAGAAAATCGTCATGATAAATAGAACTGAGATGCTCAGAAAAATAGAGTGTTATCTCAACTAACTTTATAAATTATTACACGATTAGTTGTGTAATTCAGATACTCTAGTTTCTCCTGTAGCATACTAGTTTTCCTTGCTGAACAAAGTGGATACTATAGTTGATTGTGATCTTTTGAATAACTATCTGTATAAAGTTTAAAGAAAGTGCAATCAACCAGAAAATAGATGTTCAACTAAAGTTTTGAGTAGACAGATTTAGTTTGTGTTCTAAAACTAATAAATTCATAACATTCATGGCGGCCACGACTGCACATCCCCTTCCATGCGGCCACCTCCTGTGTTGGCCAAACCAAAGCTTGAAAAATTCCTTTGATACTTGTTGTATATATTTTGTGCAATGACGTGAAATTTGATAAAATGAAACAAGAATAATTTATTAAGGTCGAATCAACCTTTAGCAAGGAAAGAGGTTTGACATTGGCCACGCAGGTTAGATGTTTGACCCAAAAATATTGTTCTGCTTGAGCCCTAAATGTTTCGCGGTTTCCCCCCTTTTGATTCGTAGTGATTTTCATTATGGTAGGTTGAAGTGGAATAGGTACGACTATTCTGTGTTCATCTCACACATTCTTCTTCGTCGTCGCTCACTTTCACGGCTTTGGTGTTCCTTCTCGATTGTTCTCAGTTTCTAGCTTCTAGCTCTGCATTTGTAAGTGTTCCTGGGTATGAATGATTTTTGTTAGACCCATTTCTGTTCTTGCTACTAAAACTTTGGTAATGGTGGGTTTAGGAGGAGTTGACGCTGAGTTGCTGCGGAGGTACAACCCAGGTGTGGATTTCAGCCAAGGAAGTGGTCTGGTTTTCATTCCAGGGAAAGGTAAATTCTTATTATGTTGTCATGGTTTGCAAGTTTGGTCTTGTGTTTTGAATTCATGATGGGGGAAAGGAAAATAGGTGTTGTAGCAAGATACAAATCAACCCAGTAAACAGTAATACATACTCAATCACATTGTTCAATTTTGGATGTGAATTTGCATTTTATTTTCCCAACTTGCTTTTCTTTGTTTGAATTGAATTCTTGTTGCCATTCATTATCCTCATGTTGTGCCTTAACAATTAAAAGTCCCTTTCCTTTTTGTACTTTTCTTTCTCCAATGAAACTAACTGAGTTGTGAATGATTAGTATAATTGAACTATATATAGTTTTTCGCTGATTGTATAATGACTCATCTGTGCATTGTGATTAATGTTCAATATCGGTGAAGTCATGATTGTGGCATATATGCACTAAAGTATATTGAGATGTGGGATGGAGTCACTACATATGGAGAGAAGACCATGTCTGATTATACATTGGTAGGATTTATCTTGTTTAAAATGTTGGAATGAGATGTAAAATGTGTTGTTGTTGCATTCTAACCTTTTAAAAACCATGTTCCTATGCAGAAGGATGTGGATGTTATTCGTCGTGATTATGTGTGTAAATGGGTGTTACATCCATTGAATGAAGTAAGACAGAGGGTATTAGCTGTTGCACATCTCCATGATGATTTGTCATTCCAATGACCATGCCTTTAAATGTTATGATTCCTTGAACTGAGTGAAGAAAATTTGTTCTGATGAAGACATTATAAAGGATATCAAGGAACACTCGTCAATGAAAACCCCTGAGATGGTATCTTTTATCATTGTTTGTTGTATGAAGCAGAGGTTTTTCATATAGTGTACTCATTATGATAAGATATGAATGTTAATTTTTATTTTCCTTTCTTTTGAAGTCCAAGTCTAAGGCACCTATGACCTCGCTACTTCATGAAGAGTAACCTGCTCAAGTAAGTCCATATGCCAATGTTGGAATTGCTTTGAGTGGTGTATATAATGAGGGTGAAATTACTCCAATTTCTGTTGGAGAGTTCTCCAACGCTGCAACATTTAAGGTCCCGCAGAAACGTTAGCCTGCTTCCCATGTTGAATGAGGTTCGGTCACCAAGAAAAAGGGTCTGGGGAAGCATCTGAAAATCGAGGAGTAGGATTCATTAGTTATGTTATGATTAATCATAGTTACATATTCTTAAAATTAGGATGTACAAAGGAATGCATTAATGGTCACAATATTCACTTTCTATACAGTTTAACCAATTTGTACAAGGCATTAACCATTTATGAAGACAACATTAACCACATAGTAATAACATGGATCGGGTGCAGTGGTCATTGGAGCATTATTGGTTATGTCATAGATGAAGATTACCAAAGATTAGTCATTATGCTTAACTGCAATACTTTATAATTAAATTCAATTAAGGGCGAAAAACTAGGCGTTTCATGTAAAAGCATCATAAACATTTTATTCACTGCATTAACCATCTATTACCACTACATTAACCAGGTGGTAACATGATTGCATTGCGCACAAGTTGTAAGTATAAACTGGTTATGTCTTGGACATTGTGAGCAAAGAACAGGGATTACGATTAAGTTCTTTAAAGAACTTCAATTAAGGTCCAAAAAGTAGGCCTTTCTTTTTCAACACACATTAACCAATTTGTTCATTGCATTAACCAGGTGGTAACAACAATGCATCCTTTAATGAGGGGGTAAGTATAAATTGGTTATGTCATGTACATGGCCTTGCAAAGATCAGGGATTGTGATTAGATGCACTACTCTTTAAAGAACTTCAATTAAGGGCCAAAAACTAGGCCGTTAATTTTTCACGTACATTAACCAATTTGTTCATTGCATTAACCATCTACGAACACAACATTAACCAGGTGGCATTGCACGCAGGGGGTATTTCTAAATTGGTTAAGTCATGGACATGGTGAGCAAGAAACACAGATTATGATTTAGTGCACTACTTTTTCAAGAACTTCAATTAAGGGCAAAAAACTAGGCCATTCATTTTGTACACACATTAACCAACTCATTCATTGCATTAACCAAGTACGGACACAACATTAACCAGGTAGCATTACGCGCAGGGGGAAATTCTAAATTGGTTAAGTCATGGACATGGTGAGCAAAAAACATGGATTATGATTAAGTGCACGACTCTTTAAAGAACTTAAATTAAGGGCCAAAAAATAGTACTTTCATGTCATTTGCTTCACAACTTTGTCTTGACAATCTATCCCGTAACAAACATAGTGTAATTATGAGGATGATTGAGCGTATTTGAATAGTTAATTCAGAAGGGACCAAGGTTTATTGTGACCATTAATATGGATACTTATTTGTAAAACATTACACACAACAATGGGCAAAACCCTATACATGTTATTGTTGTAGTTTAATTCTAAGTATACTTGACTTGTTACGCTATTCTCCGCTGGGTCTTTAACATGTTGTGCAGTTCATGGTTAATGTTTTTGTCTTATTGGTTATCCTCACAGGTTGATCAAAGTTATTTCATGTGTACTGTTATTATCTGGTTAATGGCGTCTGCCATTTCAGTCATTACTGTGTTATCTTTTGTTAATGTCAGTTTAATGTAAGTTATTTATAACAATGTTGTTAACTTATGGTTAATGGTGCCTGTCATAGTGGTCATTGCAGTGCGATATTTGTTTAATATAACAGGACAATGTAACTTTTATACATAACTGTCTTCTGTTACCTTGTGGTTAATGCTTTACGTCAAAGGGGTTAATGCAATGTGATATTTGGTTAATCTCACAGGTTCATGTAAGTTTTTGATGTCAACTCTTATTATGTGATTAATGGAGTCTGTCTTCGTGGTGATTACAGTGTCATATTTGGTTAATCTCACACATTCATTTAAGTTATTTATATTGAACCGTGTTCTTTTACTTTCTGGTTAATGGTGCATGTCACAGTGGTCATTAGAGTGCAATATTTGGTTAATATAACAGGCCGATGTTAATTTTATACAGAAGTCTCTTGTTACCTTGTGGTTAATGCTTTATGTCAGATGGGTTAATCCAATGTGATATTTGGTTAATTTCACAGGATCATGTAAGTTTTTTATGTCAACTCTTATTATGTGGTTAATGGAGTCTGTCTTCGTGGTGATTACAGTGTCATATTTGGTTAATCTCACACATTCATCTAAGTTATATTGAACTGAGTCATGTTACTTTCTGGTTAATGGTGCCTGTCAGAATGGTGATTGCAGTGCAATATTTGGTTAATATAACAGGGTGATGTTAATTTTATACAGAAGTCTCTTGTTACCTTGTGGTTAATGCTTTATGTTAGAGGGGTTAATCCAATGTGATATTTGGTTAATCTCACAGGTTCATGTAAGTTTTTTATGTCAACTCTTATTATATGGTTAATGGAGTCTGTCTTCGTGGTGATTACAGTGTCATATTTGGTTAATCTCACACATTCATCTAAGTTATTTATATTGAACTGAGTCTTGTTACTTTCTGGTTAATGGTGCCTGTCAGAGTGGTGATTGCAGTGCAATATTTGGTTAATATAACAGGCCGATTTTAATTTTATACAGAAGTCTCCTGTTACCTTGTGGTTAATGCTTTATGTCAGAGGGGTTAATCCAATGTGATATTTAGTTAATCTCACATGTTCATGTAAGTTTTTAATGTCAACTCTTATTATGTGGTTAATGGAGTCTGTCTTTGTGGTGATTACAGTGTGATATTTGGTTAATCTCACACATTCATCTAAGTTATTTATATTGAACTGAGTACTGTTACTTTCTGGTTAATGGTGCCTGTCAGAGTGGTGATTGCAGTGTGATATTAGGTTAATATAACAGGTCGATGTTAATTTTATACAGAAGTCTCTTGTTACCTTGTGGTTAATGCTTTATGTCAGAGGGATTAATCCAATGTGATATTTGGTTAATCTCATAGGTTGATATAAGTTTTTTATGTCAACTCTTATTATGTGGTTAATGGAGTCTGTCTGAGTTGTGATTACAGTGTCATATTTGGTTAATCTCACACATTCATCTAAGTTATTTATATAGAACTTTGTTCTGTTACTTTCTGGTTAATGGTGCCTGTCATAGTGGTCATTGCAGTGCGATATGTGGTTAATATAACAAGCTTATGTAACTTTTCTACAGAACTATCTTCTGTTACCTGGTGGTTAATGCTTTTTGTCAGAAGGGTTAATGCAGTGTCATATTTGGTTAATCTCACAGGTTCATGTAAGTTTTTGATATATGTCTACTCTTATTATTTGGTTAATGGAGTCTGTCATTCTGGTGATTAAAGTGTCATATTTGGTTAATCTCACACTTTCATCTAATTTATTTATATTGAACTGTGTTATATTACTTTCTGGTTAATGGTTCCTGTCATAGTGGTCATTGCAGTGCGATATTTGGTTAATATAACAGGCTTATGTAACTTTTATACAGAACTGTCTTCTGTTACCTAGTGGTTAATGCAGTGTCATATTTGGTTAATCTCACAGGCTCATGTAAGTTTTTGATATGTGTATTTCCCTGATTTGAAGATGACAACACAGTCCTGTGTTATGTTACTGTTTCCCATAATAGCATTGCAATATTTGTACACTATTTGTGTTCATTACATAAACACCAAAAAACAAACATGTACACAATATACACCCCTTAAAAGAGGCACTTGTCTTAATATAAACAACCAATAAATAATACCCCCAAAGGACTGACTTTTGTAACTGTCTTCAATGTCATCTACAAAAACATGATGTTAATAATTTCCTTTGAAAGGCGACCCTTGATATGTCTTCCTATTAATTTCCATGTACAACCCACCATTGTATATTAATTGCAGTGTGATTGTTGAACAAAGCAGCCGAACATGAGCATCCAAAAATCATTACCCTTCAACCATGCAAACATCAAAAACCATGTGCAACGTACCTGTTCAACAAAACCAACAACAATTTAAGTGAATAAATTATCAAATAGCAATAATATAATTGTTACTTTTAAACCATCCAAACACTATGTTACAGAACTTGAACTTGAACCTTTTCTGACTTTGTCCCAGAATTTGAACCTTCCTCTGTACTTGTTCTCTTCATTATCACATTCACTATGTTACAAGTCTTTCATTCTCCAATTAAAATGGATCCTGCCTAACAAACAGCATGTTCATCAATAAGTTCTACACCCTTGCAGCATGCAATAATTCATTCCTATTATCTGTAACTAACTGGTTAACATTGCTTCTTTTGTATGGTTAATATAGTTTCATCTCTGGTTAAAATTTCATATCTTGTTAAATATTCATCTGCCTCATGTTCACATCTCGTGCTTGTTTTCTTAAACAAAACCAATAGAAAATATACAGGGAATTCAACCATTTATTCAACCCAAACAATATACAAACTAAGTAATGTTCAATTCATACCCTACACAAACATGTACCACCCCACTGATTGTGCCAGAGCAAAAGAGGCCCGCTTGCCCCTCCACCATTTTTCCTTCTCCTTGTACAACAAACACTCGTTGAATCACAACACTCACTGTTTATGGAACAACAAACTTATTCATTACAATTAAGGTTTTGATCTACATCAAAGTCTTGTCTTAGGGTTTATGGTCTCTAAAATATTCTTTAACAACATGCTATTTATTATTTTGAGACAAATTTAGTGATAATTTATTATAAGTCTGCATGCAATTAGGGAGTGACACTTCCAACTGGTGCACTTTGACACATCAATAAACCACCTTAAAATCACCTTCACAAACAATAAGAACAAGACATCTTGCTTTTTTTGAATACTGCAAAGGTTTTGTATAAGAAGGCAAACCCTACATAAGAATTCAACTTGACTGCCAAAATAATGCTCTTACATGACTCACAATATCCTGTCACTTATTTCGCAAAGATTAATCTATCATGTTATTATTGTTACACACCACAGGTGGGCGAATCCCTTCCAATGGACAAAGATATCTCTCAATGAACAACATCAGTTATGGATTCAATGAATGAAGTATTTCTCTAAGACCACATTGAAGTCATTCGTTCATGTCCCTAACTACTTTATTCTCCCTAACTCCTTCATTCCCCCCAATGTCAACGAAAGCCCAAGTTTGAGAGTCATACCACAAGCAACAACACACTCATACCAACAACAAATCTAGAATCTTGAACACAAAGCATTAATACCATGATTTGGGAAGCGCTACAAATTTCATGTCACGGTCCTGTTAGGAAAGACTTAAATTACACATTTTCATCCTTATGCTTTATCATTCATGTCAAACACGTATATTTTTTTGAATTGATCAAAATACCAACCCTATACAACCATCCTTACATAATGCCAACTGCAAGAGATACAACAATTTTTATAACAAACATAGTTTTAGTAAGCGTCAAGCAATAATAAGTACAAGCATATTACATGGATTAACAATGACAGCAACAATATGTTTCAGAACTTAAGTATTAATTTGGTTACTTTGTACCCAACAAGATGACACCTTAGTAGAGATCAAGGAAAAATAAATGTTACTACACCCTAAGTCTAAAATCATTCCCAACTCAATAGTATTTCAGGGAACAACTATTATTAAAAGGAAGACAAAGACAATAGAATGCCTTGATCATTCTGAATGCATTTTGATCTCAGAATTAGACAAGAAATAGACAAGTTGGAGCATAAAGGTACTAGTTATTTTTCATCACTACATGTAATCAAGTATACAAATAATGTAACTAAAGGATTTTTGAACGCAGAAGTGGATATTTTTATCTATACATGTCTTTTTGTCAAACACAAATTCTAACCCCTTAAATAGTCCCTTGTACTTCTGCACATTTAGGGATGGAAAATATATAATGATGTAGCAGAGGCAAGAAATTAATCCGAATCACAAGCATAGTCATATCCATTAATAGGTTCTAACCGCCATTTGTTCCATACTAAGGACTCCGCAAAACTAAAACTGCATTTTTCTATCACCGGAAAACAACCGAGAAAATTATTTACCCTTTACCCAAAATGGTTCATAAATACCAAACCCAAAAATCATCAATCGCAGCTGTAAAATAAACCTCTACCCATAACATGAATTAGGCACACCCAGCACTGCATTTTCCTTACACTAGTAAACAACCCACAAAAAATTAAACTCCTTCCCCAAATGGTTCATAACTACCACAACCCAAAATCGCCCACCCCCTGAAAATTAAACCTTTACCCATAATATACTATGAATCAATCCCTCACCTCCGCAACTTAACCCATAAATCGTCCACCGCTCCATCCTTCAGTTCGTCGGTTCCTTTGCTGGCTTCCCTCCTTCACTCGGTTGGTCGCTCAATCAGTTGCTTCTGGCCTCGTTTTCTGATACGAAGGTTTGAACAAAGTGCGAGACTGCGAGATTCACATTGCGAAATAACCTCCGTTTCTTTTGTAGCTTTCCTCTCTTTCGGTCCGTCGCACACTACGATTTTGCTTCTCCCTTTGTTCTCTCAGACGACGGGTTTGAAGAACGGAAATTTGGAGAAGCCGCGAGACTGACTCGGGTGCTTCTCGCCTTGTTCGCAAAGATGGGGATTTGAAGACGGAACTGTGAGAAGGCGCGAGAATTAGAGATGACCTCCCGAATTCTTTGTCATTTAGCTTTATAAATTTTTTATTTCATTTTCCCTTTTTTCGCCCCAATGCTGACTAGACAAATGACGTGGAGACATTGTAAAAATATTGTATACACTGTATTATGTATACTAAACATTTCCGTTGTTTATTTTGTGTATATTTTTTTCGTTGCTGATAGGCTGATACTTACCTCACGGTCGATGACTTTATTAGGACATAAGGTCTCCAAAACCATTCTAGTACCAACAGTTGTCTCGATCCTTGTGAGCGATTCACTGTTTAAATTTATAGGTTGTTAATGACAAATATAATAAAAGGTTTCATTTCTGTAGGGTTTAAATCTTGAAAAAAAAATTGCTTAAATTAGTTCTCCCTCCACTTGGAATATGTAGAGGCATAAATGTACTTCCTCTGGAGTCAATTTCATGTCTGTTGACGGCATAAACTTGGTCTTTACAGTTGCCTGTCATTGGGAAGAAAAGATCATATTCCATTTCAAATGTTAATATTAAACGTATAGTAACTATCAATAATTAAAGCAACTACCTTTGAGTTATTCTTGGGTCCACTTCCAGCAACCAATCTTTCATTTGGTGTGGTTCCTTTGGGTTTTGTATCTTTCCACTCAACTCTTTTTTTTGGGGTGCATTTCCTTGGGGGGTCCAGCTCAATCATTTTTTGCTTCTTGAAAGCGCTACTTGGACTGAATGATAACTTCCTAGGCTGCATGCATGACTCCAGACTGCCTTCCTTGTCCTTCATGGATCCATTTTCATTAAAAGTGATTCCTCGCTTAAAGTTACTAGCGAGAACTTTCAAATCTTGCCCCTTCTCCACACTATAGTACATGTCATGTTCAGATTTTATAAAGTGATGGACTTTATGACTTTGTTGAGAGCATTCTGCTAAGTCAAATGACATTTTCATTTTGTTTTTCTTACTCCCCACATCATGAAAGTAGCCCTCGTCTTCTGATATGTCCACGTATACATCATCATCATCCGTTTGAAAAGGCTCAAGTTTTATATTGTCCCAATCAGTTTTGTTGCATACAGGCTGAGCAAGTTCTTCCTTGTCCTCTGTTTTATCATTGACTCCTTTTTTCCATCCCTGGCCATGCCCGTTGGCACGTTCCTCTCGTTCAAGGACCATTTTAACCAAAAGCTGAAATGATTCACCCATTTCATTTTGTTGTTTCATCATAGCCTATAAGCAAAGGATATATTTTAAAAAACATAATTTCTAAAAAATACTTGTTGGCCATTTAACCTGCTCAAACAACTAATATATTTAAAATGATGCGTACCTTCATATCAGAGAGCATTTCCCCTAACATTGGCAGTAAATGAGCTGCATTAACTTCCTTCCCAGCCATCCCAGCACCTACCTCTTGTATGTACAATAAATGCAAACTTTATTCAGAGAAAACCAAACAGGATTAGCTCCAACCAGCTTTTTCAAATGAGGTAGAAATACTTACTGTGTTTTTATTTTGAGGGGGGATGGTAGTTTCTTGGTTAGCAGTAGGTTGACATTGAAAGGCATTAACTCCATCAACAGTTTGGTCACTAGAGTTGGCAGCCATGGTGAAGATTTCGGACAATTTGTCAAAGGAAGATTTTTTCCTCTGTTGAAGTGTTAAACTACTAGGGAAAAGAACAGGGTATTAATACGAAGAGGAGTGCTAGCAACACACTCTTTTGAACACTCTCTCAAACACACTCCATGTGATTGGTTAAAATTCACATGAGTCTCACCAAATTCGTGGGTCTCACTCCCAAGTGGTGGGACCCATGTGAATTTTAACCAATCACATGGAATGTGTTAGGGAGAGTGTTCAAAAGAGTGTGTTCCTAGCATTTCTCTTGATACGAATGGCAAATGATTTGTCCAATATTAAGGAAAAATCATTAAAATAAATTATAGAAAGAAAATAATAACAGCATGTTTAAAGGCGCTCACATTTACAGGGGCAAAGTATTTCCATTTCAGTGAAAGTTTTGGGAAAATAATTATTTTTAATCAAACAAAATTTATAAAGTTATTTTCCAAGTCAACGGTCCATTTCTATTACAAACTTCGAAGTGTGTTGAGTGAAAAATAAATAAACATATTTAACTTAGTTTTCCCTTTTTCATCAGGTCTATTTAATATTGCTTTCATCAAATTTCGTTCTTAAAATTGTGTCGATGAAAAGTGCCAAAGAACAATATTTTACTTGATATCATTCACTTGTCTATACACGTTACCACCTATCCACAATTATCAAATAAATTGATGTTTATAGCCACTGCGCTTTTCTTGCACCGTTTAACATGTTTGCCAAATGAGGCAACTGCTACTGCAGCTACATGCACGACACAGAGGGCTGAAATACAACGTTACAGGGGAAATAATATCTTTTATATTAATTACACATCAATTTTCAGTGGCCAACCTTTTATTAATTTACTTTGTATGTGCCTTTCAAACATGGAAAATTATTTTATTATATTTAGTAAACCTTGCAGCACAGTTCGGTCTTCATCTGGGTACAGAGAAGAGGGGTTTACCGTTTTTGTGCATGCCCACAGTTTGCAACTCAGTCTGCAATCCGGGTATTTGTGCATGATAAATACTGAGAACATCCTGCAACCTCATTAAATGCCAATGTGCCCCTTTACATTATACGGACGCTGGATCAACAATATAAAGAGTAGTTGGCTCAGACGCTCACAACTTGAGCCATCAAATAAATCATATTACATAATGACCACCAATATGTGTACTTGGCAATTAAATATCATCACAAACAGCAATTGCATTGCCCATTATTAAATATGTTTGCACTCTGGTTCCACTTCAGAAGCAATGACCACCGAAAATTGGAAGTGGTATGTGGTTTTTGAAGGAAAAGGCGCCCGGTGATATATTGTTCTTAGTTAAATTGTCAAGTTCAAATTAGAGGTTATAAGGGTGCTGGTCACTCGGTTTATAAGTCTCGGGATCTTGCTGTCAAAGCATGGTTTGAATACCATAGAATGAGAGGTAGAATCACATCAAATCATACGGGTAATTTACTTACTCAAATTGGTTGAAATCACTGCTTTGTTTTAACAATATTTGACTTGCTATTTTTTAAACTTTAGGGGATGAGAAGGGTTCTGGATTTCTTATAAGTGTTTGTATGCAAGAGATGCAATTAGATACCACCAAAAAGTTTAGGATTCCTCCACCTGAATATACTCTACTAGACAAGAAGATCGTTGAAGACCAAGTATTATATAGATACTACGGCTCCTTGCCAACAAATTTAATTGGCAAACCTCCAGCTTGTGTTGGTGAATATGCCGATACTGAATTTGAAGCCAGAGAAAGCGTGGCTCTTCAATTATTGCAAAGATGGTCCTCATCAAGTGGGAAGAGTGTAAAAGACTTCAATTATTCTTACGTTGAAATGTTAGAGGAGGAAAATAGACGTTTGGATGCTGAAAACTTTGATATCATTATGGAAAATGCTAGTCTGAAGGAAGAATTAGCTAAGATTAGAAACAATGATCAAACCTAGATTTGGTTATTTTCCATGTACCTGTTAACTGTGTGGGTAATAAGGCCCCAAAAACAATTTTTCACAAATTAATTCATCTATTAACTATTTTTAATTATTTTCCCCCCATTTATTACCTATAAATTCACAGTAATTACAATTTAATTCAAAAATTCACCAAACTTCACTGATAGGTCCCTATCAACCACCACAACATCCATGCAAAATTCCACGCAAGAATACAAACCACAAGGATTGGCCCTTTGCTCCTATCCCATAAAAGGCAACTTAGGGTTTAGGGTTCATGCTTGACACTACATGGGTGGGAAAGGGCCACAATTGGCACTGTTGTGTTTGGTCTAGAAAACTCACCCTCATAACTGTGTGGGTAATAAGGCCCCAAAAATAATTTTTCACAAATTATTTCGTCTTTTAACTATTTTTAATTATTTTCCCCCATTTATTACCTATAAATTCACAGTAATTACAATTTAATTAAAAAATTCACCAAGCTTCACTAGTGGGTCCCCATCAACCACCACAACATCCACGCAAAATTCCATGCAAGAATACAAACAACAAGGATTAGCCCTTTTGCTCCTATCCCACAAAAGGCAACTTAGGGTTTAAGGTTCATGCTTGACACTACATGGGTGGGAAAGGGCTACAATTGGCACTGTTGTGTTTGGTTCTGAAAACTCACCCTCATAAAAGTGTGGGTAATAAGGCCCCAAAAATAATTTATCACAATTTTATTCCTCTTTTAACTATTTTTAATTATTTTCCCCCATTTATTACCTATAAATTCACAGTAATTACAATTTAATTCAAAAATTCACCAAACTTCATTGGTGGGTCCCCATCAACCACCACAACATCCATTCAAAATTCCATGCAAGAATTCAAACAACAAGGATTGGCCCTTTGCTCCTATCCCACAAAAGGCAACTTAGGGTTTAGGGTTCATGCTTGACACTACATGGGTGGGAAAGGGCCACAATTGGCACTGTTGTGTTTGGTCCAGAAAACTCACCCTCATAACTGTGTGGGTAATAAGTCCCCAAAAATAATTTTTCACAAATTATTTCGTCTTTTAACTATTTTTAATTATTTTCCCCCATTTATTACCTATAAATTCACAGTAATTACAATTTAATTCAAAAATTCACCAAGCTTCACTAGTGGGTCCCCATCAACCACCACAACATCCATGCAAAATTCCATGCAAGAATACAAACAACAAGGATTAGCCCTTTGCTCCTATCCCACAAAACGCAAATTAGGGTTTAAGGTTCATGCTTGACAATCTTGGAAGCATCTATATTGTATATATAGCAGCAATCCAATTCTGTTATCCTTAGCAGGATAGTGCTATAATCCTTAGAAGGATTCTAAAGAACTTCTAGTGTGATCATATATATTACTGCTTGTATATGAATATATTATCACTAGACATATTTATGTGCAATTTCAGCTTCAGTACTGTATATAATAGTTTTTATATCTATATTTTTATTCCCAATTTTGTTAGCTATTCTGCTGACAATGTTATTCCACAGTTTTTTCTCCCCTCTTTGTATATCTCATCTCTCATAAGTATAAATGACTGAATCAAATCATAAACCCAAACCCTAAGCATAGTAAGTTTCTAGTAGGTGCCTAAATTTTTGGTACCGTACATTGGATCCTGTATTATTTAATTGCACCTGACAAATGACAATCATTCAATGATTAAATATAAAAGAATAACGAAATATCTATTTTTTTAGTAAATAAAATCTTGGAAGTATCTCAGCAAATTTCTTAATAAAAGATGGCACATCATCGTTAATGGGCAATGGTTAATCATATTTTATTTGTAGTTAATTATGGATGGGTAATGAGTAATAATGATAGGTCATTTAATTTAACTTGGTCCTTATAAGTTGTGAAAAGTTTGAGAACCATATAAATATGATTGTATACGTGGCAGAAAGAAAACATAACGTGTATAAAACTTTGAGTAAAGCAAACTGTCATAAGAATTTATGCTTAAGGGCAGTGTTAAGAATCATCTGTTCAGGAGTCAGTACCTTCTCTATATAAAAAATATCCCCCCCAAGAATCTTATGGATACCTTAAAATATCTAAAATGAATTCAAGTTCCGCTTAAGGATCTTTTTAGCAAGTAATGGTTATCTAACTCTGATTTCTTGCATGAGGAATGTCAACAGCAAGCCTTTCAGTTTCTCCTTTGTGCATCATACATTATTCTCTGTCTTTGATCTTTTGTGCATCATACATTTCTTGTCAAGACTTATACTAATCTGGTCCAGAATAGAAACTTTATCAATCGTGATGTACTTGTCATGACTTCTACTACTCTGGTTTGTTGAGTTGGATCCAAAAACAAAATTGTTTGGTTTCCAATTGATGGCTTTTATGAACTGTTATGATTATCGACTGTGGCGCAAGTGACCTCTGGGACCAAAGGTGAATTACGAACATATAATTAATTAATTAATTAGCATCATAGCATATGGACCAAACCAAAATTAATTTGTTGTTTTTGGCATGATAAGTGAACTTTCATTCAATAATTAATATATGAAGAGCAGGGGCAGTCGCATCCCTCAAGTGCCAATTGAAGAAGGTGATGCTTCTTCCTCCAGTGCCAATGATGGTGCAGGTGCTCCTCCAACTTCTGTCCCAGCTTCAACTGATCCAAATAGGTCTTCAAATTTCTAACTGGAGGCCAAAGCACTAATCAATTAATCCTTAATGATAATATATTGCGAAATATATAACTAAGTTACTTGTTTGGTTAAATTAACATTTTCCCTATCGGAAGATGGGCACAGATTTCAGTTGGTGCCTCTTTCTCATCTTTTCTTAGATAGTACTCGCGTGGATTATATTTGGCATTCACAACAAGACCATGAAAATGCTTTCTATACATATGCTTTCTGTCACATACGGTTGTACCAAAATGCTTGTATCAATAAATGAATAAATAACTAAACTGAAGATGCTTGTATGAGTAAAGACATTGCAGTATGAGTTGGGATAAATGAAAGGTAGAGAAGCCAACTTGTCAGCAACTTTATTACAAGCTCAAGAAGTAAAAAGAAAATCACAAAAAATAAGAATTGGGAATAAAGATAGAATAAAAATGAGAACTGAGAAATTTGAATTGATACCACTATGTATCTCACCAAAAATTAAACAATAAATTGTATAACACTTTGTACCTCATCAAAAATTAAACAATAAACACTAAAAATCTTTGAACCAAAATTTTTATTGAGAGTTGTTGCATAGAATAGAGACTTCCAAGCACAACTACTACCATTGAATTCATCCTGCCAAGAGTAAGTAACAGCTGGTACAACTCATATATATTTATAAAATGAACTCCCATATCATCATATTTTCCAAACATTGGTGTGTCTGTAAGAAATCATTAGACAAAAGTCTTGAATAAATACACTTGTTAATAATAATAGGGAGGAAAATGTGAAAAAAGCATGCAAAAAGTTTAACAAAATATCTTACCAAAAATTAGGAAAAGGATTTTGTGGGACAATTACGAGTATCATGATATGATATGAAAATTGTCGGCAAGTCTTACAAATTATAATAATTTAAAAATGTACCTTAAACCAATTACTCAAAAATGAATTTTTTAAATATATAAAAAAATTAATTTAATATAAATGACACTAAAAACTCACAAAATCATTTCAATATTGAAAGTAAGTTAAATTATTTATTTTATTTCTATGATACTTTTTAGATGGTATTTAAGATATATTTTCGAATGTACCGGTTGGCTCCCGTTAGGGGTGGGAATAGGCCAGGCCGCCGACAGGGGCCTATGGCCTAGCCTAATTAAAGCCTAGTCTGACCTAATCTATTTAATAAAAAGATCAGGTTCAGGCATTTTAAAAAGCCTATTTAAATAAAGAGGCTAGGCTTAGACCAACTCACAAGCCTACAAAGCCTCATAGGCCGGCCTATTTATATTTAAAAATTAGTAAATATATTAAAATTATATAAATATTAATTACTTATAACTTATAAGTTATAACGAATTTGAATACACTTAATATTATTATATTAGTATATATCTATAATTTGTAAATTGCTTTTATATTTTATTTGTTTGTATTGGTTTGGGTTAAGGATTTTGCTGGCCCAATATCATGTATTTTAGTATTGAGTATTGACTAAGATGTTAGATAAGAAAAATCAGGATACATGCAATTTTTGGGCTTAGAAATCGATTTATTGTCCCTTTTCATATAAAGGCCTTTAAATAGGCTAACACGCCAGACCAGGTTTTTAAAAAGGTCAGGCCAGACCTAAAAAAAAGCCTATCATAGGTAATAGGCCAGGCTTGGGCCTTGAATTTATAAAATAGGCCAGGCCTATTTAATCAAAGCCTAATCTGGCCTAGCCTATTCCCACCCCTACCTCCCGTACCCGTGTTTCAACCAAAAAATGTGTACGCAATCTCTATGTTTTAAATTATTTAAAATAATTCTTGTAGACTTCAAATAATATAAAGTTAGTTTAGCTTAATTTTTTCAATATAATTATAAGACATTCTATGCATAATTTTATATTAAATGTTATATTTAATAAAAAATTACTTTATAAAAACAATTAAAATGATAAAATTATGTGATAGTTATTTTGAACAATTTTATATATGTCTATCCGTATGTTATCATAATTATAAAATGTATTTAAAAATACTGGGATTATAGTAATTTCATAATATATTTGATTATTTCATAATTGTATTTTGACGCATTTCATAATCAAATAACAAAAAGAGAAATAATAAAAAAAATTAACATTGTTTCTTCGTTTAACATGTTTAATCTTAATTTCAAGTTGCATATACATTGAATAGAAAATCAATAAACAATGTGGTTAATTAGGACAAATTTATAATATAAAATATTAGTTATAATGCTTCAAAATTCAAAATAAATAAACAATTAAACATTGATGTAACAATAGTGAATGGTTTTCAAACCAATACAAAAAAAATGAATATTTAAAATATATAAAAATTAATTAAATATAAATCATACACAAAACTCACAAAATTATTTAAATACTGAAATTAAGTTAAATTGTTTATTTTATATCTATGTTACTTTTCAAATAATATTTAGCCTTTATTTTCAAATATACATAATCTCTATATTTAAAATTATTTTGAATAGTTTTTACAAAATTTAAATAATATAAAATTAATTGATTTTTTTTTATAATTGTAAGACATTATAGGCATAATTTTATATTAAATATTATAATAATAATTTTATATTTTTAAAATAAAAATATTATCACAAGTATTGTGACCTATAAATATTAAATTAAATTTATTGTAAATAATAAGATAAGATTAAATGAATCATTTAACTAATAATTGATTAATATAATTAATCAAGAGTGTCACATTTAAAATTTAATATAGTGTAAGTGTGTACCAAATATTTCTTTTAATTTTTAGTATATTATATAATAGATTTTATATTTAATAATAATAATTATATAATTCCAATGATTTTTAAGAGATGTTTAGTATTTCACATATTACATTTTAGCAATAACACATTAATAGTAATGTTCAAGTAAATTTTACAATATATACAAATACAAATATAGATGGATTATATTTTTTTTTAATAGAAAGGAGGGGACAAAGCCCCACTAGGCAAAACAAAGCCTAGGAAAACAAACACCAGAAGAATCACCTAACAAAAACTGCGAAATAGAGGAAGGAGGATCATGGATAATATGACAGCCAAGAGGAAAGGAATGACCCAGATCACAAGCCTATCAGCAACAAAGTTTCCCTCCTGGAAAGTTTGACTAACTCGAACCTTCTGAAGCTTGGCTAAATCATTGCGAATAGATTGAACTAAACCAAAACAAGGATGAGTAGGATGAACACCACGGTTAATAAAATTAACAGCTGTAATAGAATCACTCTCAAACCACACACGGGAGTCTCCCCTAAGAAGAGAAATTCTGGTAGCATCTTTAAAAGCCCAAAGCTCAGCAATAGTGATTGAAGAGATCCCAATATTCCGGACAGCACCAGTCAGCCATCTGCCCAAATTATCTCTAAGAACGCATCCACTTGAAGCCATAGAATGAGGAGCATTAACCGAACCATCTAAGTTCCACTTCACAAAGCCTTCTACTGGCGAGACCCAAGATATATGCTTAATGCAATGTTTGCGAAAAGCAGTGACACCCGAGGCATTATTATGGACAACCAAGAATTCACGAGTTGTACGCCAAATACAGTGGACAGTGTGAGAATGATTTCAGGCAACATTTTGGAAAATGGATTCATTACGAGCAATCCATAAGCGCCAACACATCACTCCAAAGAGAAAGGCTCCACGGGATCCCACTATGATGAATGACTTTAGAGGCAATGTTCTCAAACAGCCAGGTTGTAATAGGCACGTTGCTATGACAAGGCGGCATCTGATTACCAAGCAGAGGACACCAAATGTTGGACACATGAACACAATCCTGGATAGCATGAGTGATTGTTTCATCTGACGCACCACAAAGGGGACAGGTGGCCGAGTCAGAGACACCACACTCCCAACGAAGACAATTTGTTTTGAGACCCCCTTTGATGACAAGCCAGGGAAAATATTTTGCCCGAGTTGGACCATTCCAATGCCAAAGTTGCTTCCATTTATTGTCACCATTTGTAGCAGGAAAATTACGCAGGCTCTCATAAGCAGATTTGGTGGAGAAATTTCCATCAGCGGAGAACTTCCAAGTGAGACGATCTTGACCAATGTCCTCACGCCCAGCCATATGAGTTGTGACTTCAGCAACATGAGCATCAGAGAGCCAGGGGAGAATTCTGTCTAAATGCCAACCGCCATCACCTGCAGAAAGGTCCTTCACTGTTTCAGAAGGCTTGAATTCAGGCAAAGTTTGAACAACTAAATCATTTAAGATCCCCCCCGATTTAAGCCAGCAGTGGGTCCAAAAATGCGTAGCATCCCCATCACCAATTCTCCAACAGATTCCTTTCAAAACATGCTCCCAAGATTTACAGATGCTCTTCCAAATAAAAGACTCATTTGTAAAATGTTTCATTAGTGGGATAGTGTCCGAGCCTGCTTTATATTTAGCACGTAAAAAGCGAACCCAACGGGTCGAAGGATTATCCACCATCTCTCAACCAAGCTTCATAATTAAGGCTTTGTTAAAGGAATGAAGATCCTTGAACAACATGAGCTTCATAATTAAGACCAATGTCCTCACGCCCAGCCATATGAGTTGTGACTTCAGCAACATGAGCATCAGAGAGCCAGGGGAGAATTCTGTCTAAATGCCAACCGCCATCACCTGCAGAAAGGTCCTTCACTGTTTCAGAAGGCTTGAATTCAGGCAAAGTTTGAACAACTAAATCATTTAAGATCCCCCCCGATTTAAGCCAGCAGTGGGTCCAAAAATGCGTAGCATCCCCATCACCAATTCTCCAACAGATTCCTTTCAAAACATGCTCCCAAGATTTACAGATGCTCTTCCAAATAAAAGACTCATTTGTAAAATGTTTCATTAGTGGGATAGTGTCCGAGCCTGCTTTATATTTAGCACGTAAAAAGCGAACCCAACGGGTCGAAGGATTATCCACCATCTCTCAACCAAGCTTCATAATTAAGGCTTTGTTAAAGGAATGAAGATCCTTGAATCCCATGCCCCCTAAATCTTTAGGAAGACAAAAATGAGACCAAGCTATCGAATGATATTTCTTATCACCCGGATTATCACCCCAAACGAAATTCCGGCAGAGCTACTCCAACTTATTGCAAATAGCCTTGGGGAGAAGAATTGTTTGCATTGTATAGGAAGGAAGAGACTCGAGAACAGCCTTAGCTAAATTGCAAAAGAGAGAGAATCTACTTTGCAACAGGCAAGCTTACGGTGAGCATGATCTAGAATATAGGCATAAGTCTTGGAGGTGGCTCTACCATGCAAGAGAGGAACCCCAAGATATCTACCAAGATCATAGGACAAGGAGAAACCTAATATTTGGCTAATCTCATTAGCGACAGCAGGATTAACATTCCTAAACAGCAAGATTTTTGTTTTAGAGTGATTAACCCTCTCGCCGGCAGAATTACAAAACGTGTTGAGACAATGCATGATAGTTTGCATTTGACTAGCACTAGCCTCAGCAAAGAGAACAAGATCATCGGAAAAGAAAAGATGAGATATTTTAACAGTAGAACGCCCAACAGAAAAAGGCTTCCAAGAACGGTCATTGACTTTACTGTTGATAAGATGTCCCAAACGCTCAATACAAAAGACAAAGATATAAGGAGAAAGAGGACAGCCTTGGCGAATCCCCCTACCTGGCTTGAACTCCCTGGTCTTCTCCCCATTGAAAATGACTTGCATAATAGGAGAAGAGATGTAGGCCATAATAAGACGACACAAATGAGGAGGAAAACCAATGTCTCGCAAAGTATCATCAATGAACTCCCATATCAACAAATCATAAGCTTTCTCCAACTTCACCTTAATAGCCATATACCCATTCCTAGACTTCAAAATCCTCATGGAATGAAAAATGTCCTAAGTAATAATAATATTGTCAGAACTATGGCACCCAGGAATAAAACTACACTGATTCTCTTCCACCAAAGCAATCATATGAATCCGAAGGCGATTAGCTATCATTTTAGTCACCGTTTTATAAATGACATTACACAAGCTTATCGGACGGTATTGACGAACACTCTCCGGAGAGTCTACTTTAGGAATCAAAGATATAAGTGTGCCATTAACCAGCTGAATGAGATCCGGATCAGTATATACCTCATTAATAAAATAAATAACAGAAGGACTGAGAATATCCCAAAAATTCTTGAAAAAGATTGGGTGCATTCCATCCGGACCTGGAGCCTTGAAATCGCCCATGGAAAAAATAGCTTCCTTAATTTCAATTATACAAAAAGGAGTCTCCAAACTATTCAACACCTCCAGAGACAAAGAAGGGAAACAATTATTGATAGGCCAAGGATGAATATCCCCATCAATTTTAAATAAGTCAGAGAAATACGCCACCACTAGGTCCTTTAAATCATTCGGGTTGGACACCCAATCACCCTTAGAGTTTAACAGAGCCTCAATTCTATTCTTTCTTCTACGCATGATGGTAGATAAATGTAAGTATCTTGTATTACGATCACCGAATTGGATCCAATCTGAACGAGCCTTTTGGTACCACAATAATTCTTCTTGATCCAGAATACTCTGATACTCCACCCACAGCTTATTCTGAAGTCGTTCAAGGCCTGTATTAGGATTCATTTGAAGACTGCGATTTGCTCCTTCCAATCTATTTAAAAGTTTTTGTTTTCAATTGAAAATATTTCCAAAAGTATCCCTGTTCCAAGCCTTAACCTCCACCTGAAAATCCCTGCAAGCCGAGAGCCAATGACTATCAACTCCCCAAATTTTTTTAACAAAATCCGAAAAAGCTTTATGATGCATCCAGCTGGCCATAAAACGGAAAGGACGCTAAGCAGAAGAATGTCCCTCTCCCTGAGAAAGACAAAGAAGAAGAGGATTATGATCAGGTTTTAACGCAGGTAGATGAAAAATAGAAGCCTCATGAAACCGCAGACGCCACATGGAATTGCAGTCTCCTCTATCCAAGCGTTCACGAACACCATTCCAAGCCCAGGTGAAGGGAGGGCCTTGGAAACCCAAATCAGAGAGACCACAACATGAAAGACAGGACCTAAAGTCCTCCAGAGAAATACAGTTAATATTGCCACCACCAACTTTTTCAGCACCATCCAAAATAGCATTGAAATCGCCCATAACAAGCCAAGGGGTATTAATAGAACCAGCTAAAGAACGGAGAGCTGCCCAGAGCTTACGTCTATCAACAATCCGGGGAGAACTGTAAACTGCTATAAAAAGCCAAGGTTCAGAGCCATTCTTAGGGTAAATACAAGTATGAATGAACTGGGAATGGGAGAAAATAACATCAACATCCAAAAACTGATCCTGCCAGAGCAACCAAATGCCACCCGAGAAACCCATTGAGTCATGTCTCACATAGTTATGAAAACCCAGATTTTTAATCACCGTATCCCCCCTAGTACCAGTGATACGGGGCTCTGTGATGACAAACAACTTCATATGGTTCCTGGAAGACAAATCTCTAATGAGGCGCAGGAAGGACTTTAGCTCCTGCTCCTCTGCAATTCCAGGTCATTACAACCATAAATCAAAAAGAGGTAGGAGAAGGGGGAACCAACGTTCCCTGACTAGCCGTCTGTAACTCATTAACAGGGAATTGAATTTTATTTTCCCAACTTGCTTTTCTTTGTTTGAATTGAATTCTTGTTGCCATTCATTATCCTCATGTTGTGCCTTAACAATTAAAAGTCTCTTTCCTTTTTGTACTTTTCTTTCTCCAATGAAACTAACTGAGTTGTGAATGATTAGTATAATTGAACTATATAGTTTTTCGCTGATTGTATAATGACTCATCTGTGCATTGTGATTAATGTTCAATATCGGTGAAGTCATGATTGTGGCATATATGCACTAAAGTATATTGAGATGTGGGATGGAGTCACTACATATGGAGAGAAGACCATGTCTGATTATACATTGGTAGGATTTATCTTGTTTAAAATGTTGGAATGAGATGTAAAATGTGTTGTTGTTGCATTCTAACCTTTTAAAAACCATGTTCCTATGCAGAAGGATGTGGATGTTATTCGTCGTGATTATGTGTGTAAATGGGTGTTACATCCATTGAATGAAGTAAGACGGAGGGTATTAGCTGTTGCACATCTCCATGATGATTTGTCATTCCAATGACCATGCCTTTAAATGTTATGATTCCTTGAACTGAGTGAAGAAAATTTGTTCTGATGAAGACATTATAAAGGATATCAAGGAACATTCGTCAATGAAAACCCCTGAGATGGTATCTTTTATCATTGTTTGTTGTATGAAGCAGAGGTTTTTCATATAGTGTACTCATTATGATAAGATATGAATGTTAATTTTTATTTTCCTTTCTTTTGAAGTCCAAGTCTAAGGCACCTATGACCTCGCTACTTCATGAAGAGTAACCTGCTCAAGTAAGTCCATATGCCAATGTTGGAATTGCTTTGAGTGGTGTATATAATGAGGGTGAAATTACTCCAATTTCTGTTGGAGAGTTCTCCAACGCTGCAACATTTAAGGTCCCGCAGAAACGTTAGCCTGCTTCCCATGTTGAATGAGGTTCGGTCACCAAGAAAAAGGGTCTGGGGAAGCATCTGAAAATCGAGGAGTAGGATTCATTAGTTATGTTATGATTAATCATAGTTACATATTCTTAAAATTAGGATGTACAAAGGAATGCATTAATGGTCACAATATTCACTTTCTATACAGTTTAACCAATTTGTACAAGGCATTAACCATTTATGAAGACAACATTAACCACATAGTAATAACATGGATCGGGTGCAGTGGTCATTGGAGCATTATTGGTTATGTCATAGATGAAGATTACCAAAGATTAGTCATTATGCTTAACTGCAATACTTTATAATTAAATTCAATTAAGGGCGAAAAACTAGGCGTTTCATGTAAAAGCATCATAAACATTTTATTCACTGCATTAACCATCTATTACCACTACATTAACCAGGTGGTAACATGATTGCATTGCGCACAAGTTGTAAGTATAAATTGGTTATGTCTTGGACATTGTGAGCAAAGAACAGGGATTACGATTAAGTTCTTTAAAGAACTTCAATTAAGGTCCAAAAAGTAGGCCTTTCTTTTTCAACACACATTAACCAATTTGTTCATTGCATTAACCAGGTGGTAACAACAATGCATCCTTTAATGAGGGGGGTAAGTATAAATTGGTTATGTCATGTACATGGCCTTGCAAAGATCAGGGATTGTGATTAGATGCACTACTCTTTAAAGAACTTCAATTAAGGGCCAAAAACTAGGCCGTTAATTTTTCACGTACATTAACCAATTTGTTCATTGCATTAACCATCTACGAACACAACATTAACCAGGTGGCATTGCACGCAGGGGGTATTTCTAAATTGGTTAAGTCATGGACATGGTGAGCAAGAAACACAGATTATTATTTAGTGCACTACTTTTTCAAGAACTTCAATTAAGGGCAAAAAACTAGGCCATTCATTTTGTACACACATTAACCAACTCATTCATTGCATTAACCAAGTACGGACACAACATTAACCAGGTAGCATTACGCGCAGGGGGAAATTCTAAATTGGTTAAGTCATGGACATGGTGAGCAAAAAACATGGATTATGATTAAGTGCACGACTCTTTAAAGAACTTAAATTAAGGGCCAAAAAATAGTGCTTTCATGTCATTTGCTTCACAACTTTGTCTTGACAATCTATCCCGTAACAAACATAGTGTAATTATGAGGATGATTGAGCGTATTTGAATAGTTAATTCAGAAGGGACCAAGGTTTATTGTGACCATTAATATGGATACTTATTTGTAAAACATTACACACAACAATGGGCAAAACCCTATACATGTTATTGTTGTAGTTTAATTCTAAGTATACTTGACTTGTTACGCTATTTTCCGCTGGGTCTTTAACATGTTGTGCAGTTCATGGTTAATGTTTTTTGTCTTATTGGTTATCCTCACAGGTTGATCAAAGTTATTTCATGTGTACTGTTATTATCTGGTTAATGGCGTCTGCCATTTCAGTCATTACTGTGTTATCTTTTGTTAATGTCAGTTTAATGTAAGTTATTTATAACAATGTTGTTAACTTATGGTTAATGGTGCCTGTCATAGTGGTCATTGCAGTGCGATATTTGTTTAATATAACAGGACAATGTAACTTTTAAACAGAACTGTCTTCTGTTACCTTGTGGTTAATGCTTTACGTCAAAGGGGTTAATGCAATGTGATATTTGGTTAATCTCACAGGTTCATGTAAGTTTTTGATGTCAACTCTTATTATGTGATTAATGGAGTCTGTCTTCGTGGTGATTACAGTGTCATATTTGGTTAATCTCACACATTCATTTAATTTATTTATATTGAACCGTGTTCTTTTACTTTCTGGTTAATGGTGCATGTCACAGTGGTCATTAGAGTGCAATATTTGGTTAATATAACAGGCCGATGTTAATTTTATACAGAAGTCTCTTGTTACCTTGTGGTTAATGCTTTATGTCAGATGGGTTAATCCAATGTGATATTTGGTTAATTTCACAGGATCATGTAAGTTTTTTATGTCAACTCTTATTATGTGGTTAATGGAGTCTGTCTTCGTGGTGATTACAGTGTCATATTTGGTTAATCTCACACATTCATCTAAGTTATATTGAACTGAGTCATGTTACTTTCTGGTTAATGGTGCCTGTCAGAATGGTGATTGCAGTGCAATATTTGGTTAATATAACAGGGTGATGTTAATTTTATACAGAAGTCTCTTGTTACCTTGTGGTTAATGCTTTATGTTAGAGGGGTTAATCCAATGTGATATTTGGTTAATCTCACAGGTTCATGTAAGTTTTTTATGTCAACTCTTATTATGTGGTTAATGGAGTCTGTCTTCGTGGTGATTACAGTGTCATATTTGGTTAATCTCACACATTCATCTAAGTTATTTATATTGAACTGAGTCTTGTTACTTTCTGGTTAATGGTGCCTGTCAGAGTGGTGATTGCAGTGCAATATTTGGTTAATATAACAGGCCGATTTTAATTTTATACAGAAGTCTCCTGTTACCTTGTGGTTAATGCTTTATGTCAGAGGGGTTAATCCAATGTGATATTTAGTTAATCTCACATGTTCATGTAAGTTTTTAATGTCAACTCTTATTATGTGGTTAATGGAGTCTGTCTTTGTGGTGATTACAGTGTGATATTTGGTTAATCTCACACATTCATCTAAGTTATTTATATTGAACTGAGTACTGTTACTTTCTGGTTAATGGTGCCTGTCAGAGTGGTGATTGCAGTGTGATATTAGGTTAATATAACAGGTCGATGTTAATTTTATACAGAAGTCTCTTGTTACATTGTGGTTAATGCTTTATGTCAGAGGGATTAATCCAATGTGATATTTGGTTAATCTCATAGGTTGATATAAGTTTTTTATGTCAACTCTTATTATGTGGTTAATGGAGTCTGTCTGAGTTGTGATTACAGTGTCATATTTGGTTAATCTCACACATTCATCTAAGTTATTTATATAGAACTTTGTTCTGTTACTTTCTGGTTAATGGTGCCTGTCATAGTGGTCATTGCAGTGCGATATGTGGTTAATATAACAAGCTTATGTAACTTTTCTACAGAACTATCTTCTGTTACCTGGTGGTTAATGCTTTTTGTCAGAAGGGTTAATGCAGTGTCATATTTGGTTAATCTCACAGGTTCATGTAAGTTTTTGATATATGTCTACTCTTATTATTTGGTTAATGGAGTCTGTCATTCTGGTGATTAAAGTGTCATATTTGGTTAATCTCACACTTTCATCTAATTTATTTATATTGAACTGTGTTATATTACTTTCTGGTTAATGGTTCCTGTCATAGTGGTCATTGCAGTGCGATATTTGGTTAATATAACAGGCTTATGTAACTTTTATACAGAACTGTCTTCTGTTACCTAGTGGTTAATGCAGTGTCATATTTGGTTAATCTCACAGGCTCATGTAAGTTTTTGATATGTGTATTTCCCTGATTTGAAGATGACAACACAGTCCTGTGTTATGTTACTGTTTCCCATAATAGCATTGTAATATTTGTACACTATTTGTGTTCATTACATAAACACCAAAAAACAAACATGTACACAATATACACCCCTTAAAAGAGGCACTTGTCTTAATATAAACAACCAATAAATAATACCCCCAAAGGACTGACGTTTGTAACTGTCTTCAATGTCATCTACAAAGACATGATGTTAATAATTTCCTTTGAAAGGCGACCCTTGATATGTCTTCCTATTAATTTCCATGTACAACCCACCATTGTATATTAATTGCAGTGTGATTGTTGAACAAAACAGCCGAACATGAGCATCCAAAAATCATTACCCTTCAACCATGCAAACATCAAAAACCATGTGCAACGTACCTGTTCAACAAAACCAACAACAATTTAAGTGAATAAATTATCAAATAGCAATAATATAATTGTTACTTTTAAACCATCCAAACACTATGTTACAGAACTTGAACTTGAACCTTTTCTGACTTTGTCCCAGAATTTGAACCTTCCTCTGTACTTGTTCTCTTCATTATCACATTCACTATGTTACAAGTCTTTCATTTTCCAATTAAAATGGATCCTGCCTAACAAACAGCATGTTCATCAATAAGTTCTACACCCTTGCAGCATGCAATAATTCATTCCTATTATCTGTAACTAACTGGTTAACATTGCTTCTTTTGTATGGTTAATATAGTTTCATCTCTGGTTAAAATTTCATATCTTGTTAAATATTCATCTGCCTCATGTTCACATCTCGTGCTTGTTTTCTTAAACAAAACCAATAGAAAATATACAGGGAATTCAACCATTTATTCAACCCAAACAATATACAAACTAAGTAATGTTCAATTCATACCCTACACAAACATGTACCACCCCACTGATTGTGCCAGAGCAAAAGAGGCCCGCTTGCCCCTCCACCATTTTTCCTTCTCCTTGTACAACAAACACTCGTTGAATCACAACACTCACTGTTTATGGAACAACAAACTTATTCATTACAATTAAGGTTTTGATCTACATCAAAGTCTTGTCTTAGGGTTTATGGTCTCTAAAATATTCTTTAACAACATGCTATTTATTATTTTGAGACAAATTTAGTGATAATTTATTATAAGTCTGCATGCAATTAGGGAGTGACACTTCCAACTGGTGCACTTTGACACATCAATAAACCACCTTAAAATCACCTTCACAAACAATAAGAACAAGACATCTTGCTTTTTTTGAATACTGCAAAGGTTTTGTATAAGAAGGCAAACCCTACATAAGAATTCAACTTGACTGCCAAAATAATGCTCTTACATGACTCACAATATCCTGTCACTTATTTCGCAAAGATTAATCTATCATGTTATTATTGTTACACACCACAGGTGGGCGAATCCCTTCCAATGGACAAAGATATCTCTCAATGAACAACATCAGTTATGGATTCAATGAATGAAGTATTTCTCTAAGACCACATTGAAGTCATTCGTTCATGTCCCTAACTACTTTATTCTCCCTAACTCCTTCATTCCCCCCAATGTCAACGAAAGCCCAAGTTTGAGAGTCATACCACAAGCAACAACACACTCATACCAACAACAAATCTAGAATCTTGAACACAAAGCATTAATACCATGATTTGGGAAGCGCTACAAATTTCATGTCACGGTCCTGTTAGGAAAGACTTAAATTACACATTTTCATCCTTATGCTTTATCATTCATGTCAAACACGTATATTTTTTTGAATTGATCAAAATACCAACCCTATACAACCATCCTTACATAATGCCAACTGCAAGAGATACAACAATTTTTATAACAAACATAGTTTTAGTAAGCGTCAAGCAATAATAAGTACAAGCATATTACATGGATTAACAATGACAGCAACAATATGTTTCAGAACTTAAGTATTAATTTGGTTACTTTGTACCCAACAAGATGACACCTTAGTAGAGATCAAGGAAAAATAAATGTTACTACACCCTAAGTCTAAAATCATTCCCAACTCAATAGTATTTCAGGGAACAACTATTATTAAAAGGAAGACAAAGACAATAGAATGCCTTGATCATTCTGAATGCATTTTGATCTCAGAATTAGACAAGAAATAGACAAGTTGGAGCATAAAGGTACTAGTTATTTTTCATCACTACATGTAATCAAGTATACAAATAATGTAACTAAAGGATTTTTTAACGCAGAAGTGGATATTTTTATCTATACATGTCTTTTTGTCAAACACAAATTCTAACCCCTTAAATAGTCCCTTGTACTTCTGCACATTTAGGGATGGAAAATATATAATGATGTAGCAGAGGCAAGAAATTAATCCGAATCACAAGCATAGTCATATCCATTAATAGGTTCTAACCGCCATTTTGTTCCATACTAAGGACTCCGCAAAACTAAAACTGCATTTTTCTATCACCGGAAAACAACCGAGAAAATTATTTACCCTTTACCCAAAATGGTTCATAAATACCAAACCCAAAAATCATCAATCGCAGCTGTAAAATAAACCTCTACCCATAACATGAATTAGGCACACCCAGCACTGCATTTTCCTTACACTAGTAAACAACCCACAAAAAATTAAACTCCTTCCCCAAATGGTTCATAACTACCACAACCCAAAATCGCCCACCCCCTGAAAATTAAACCTTTACCCATAATATACTATGAATCAATCCCTCACCTCCGCAGCTTAACCCATAAATCGTCCACCGCTCCATCCTTCAGTTCGTCGGTTCCTTTGCTGGCTTCCCTCCTTCACTCGGTTGGTCGCTCAATCAGTTGCTTCTGGCCTCGTTTTCTGATACGAAGGTTTGAACAAAGTGCGAGACTGCGAGATTCACATTGCGAAATAACCTCCGTTTCTTTTGTAGCTTTCCTCTCTTTCGGTCCGTCGCACACTACGATTTTGCTTCTCCCTTTGTTCTCTCAGACGACGGGTTTGAAGAATGGAAATTTGGAGAAGCCGCGAGACTGACTCGGGTGCTTCTCGCCTTGTTCGCAAAGATGGGGATTTGAAGACGGAACTGTGAGAAGGCGCGAGAATTAGAGATGACCTCCCGAATTCTTTGTCATTTAGCTTTATAAATTTTTTATTTCATTTTCCCTTTTTTCGCCCCAATGCTGACTAGACAAATGACGTGGAGACATTGTAAAAATATTGTATACACTGTATTATGTATACTAAACATTTCCGTTGTTTATTTTGTGTATATTTTTTTCGTTGCTGATAGGCTGATACTTACCTCACGGTCGATGACTTTATTAGGACATAAGGTCTCCAAAACCATTCTAGTACCAACAGTTGTCCCGATCCTTGTGAGCGATTCACTGTTTAAATTTATAGGTTGTTAATGACAAATATAATAAAAGGTTTCATTTCTGTAGGGTTTAAATCTTGAAAAAAAATTGCTTACCTTAGTTCTCCCTCCACTTGGAATATGTAGAGGCATAAATGTACTTCCTCTGGAGTCAATTTCATGTCTGTTGACGGCATAAACTTGGTCTTTACAGTTGCCTGTCATTGGGAAGAAAAGATCATATTCCATTTCAAATGTTAATATTAAACGTATAGTAACTATCAATAATTAAAGCAACTACCTTTGAGTTATTCTTGGGTCCACTTCCAGCAACCAATCTTTCATTTGGTGTGGTTCCTTTGGGTTTTGTATCTTTCCACTCAACTCTTTTTTTTGGGGTGCATTTCCTTGGGGGGTCCAGCTCAATCATTTTTTGCTTCTTGAAAGCGCTACTTGGACTGAATGATAACTTCCTAGGCTGCATGCATGACTCCAGACTGCCTTCCTTGTCCTTCATGGATCCATTTTCATTAAAAGTGATTCCTCGCTTAAAGTTACTAGCGAGAACTTTCAAATCTTGCCCCTTCTCCACACTATAGTACATGTCATGTTCAGATTTTATAAAGTGATGGACTTTATGACTTTGTTGAGAGCATTCTGCTAAGTCAAATGACATTTTCATTTTGTTTTTCTTACTCCCCACATCATGAAAGTAGCCCTCGTCTTCTGATATGTCCACGTATACATCATCATCATCCGTTTGAAAAGGCTCAAGTTTTATATTGTCCCAATCCGTTTTGTTGCATACAGGCTGAGCAAGTTCTTCCTTGTCCTCTGTTTTATCATTGACTCCTTTTTTCCATCCCTGGCCATGCCCGTTGGCACGTTCCTCTCGTTCAAGGACCATTTTAACCAAAAGCTGAAATGATTCACCCATTTCATTTTGTTGTTTCATCATAGCCTATAAGCAAAGGATATATTTTAAAAAACATAATTTCTAAAAAATACTTGTTGGCCATTTAACCTGCTCAAACAACTAATATATTTAAAATGATGCGTACCTTCATATCAGAGAGCATTTCCCCTAACATTGGCAGTAAATGAGCTGCATTAACTTCCTTCCCAGCCATCCCAGCACCTACCTCTTGTTTGTACAATAAATGCAAACTTTATTCAGAGAAAACCAAACAGGATTAGCTCCAACCAGCTTTTTCAAATGAGGTAGAAATACTTACTGTGTTTTTATTTTGAGGGGGGATGGTAGTTTCTTGGTTAGCAGTAGGTTGACATTGAAAGACATTAACTCCATCAACAGTTTGGTCACTAGAGTTGGCAGCCATGGTGAAGATTTCGGACAATTTGTCAAAGGAAGATTTTTTCCTCTGTTGAAGTGTTAAACTACTAGGGAAAAGAACAGGGTATTAATACGAAGAGGAGTGCTAGCAACACACTATTTTGAACACTCTCTCAAACACACTCCATGTGATTGGTTAAAATTCACATGAGTCTCACCAAATTCGTGGGTCTCACTCCCAAGTGGTGGGACCCATGTGAATTTTAACCAATCACATGGAATGTGTTAGGGAGAGTGTTCAAAAGAGTGTGTTCCTAGCATTTCTCTTGATACGAATGGCAAATGATTTGTCCAATATTAAGGAAAAATCATTAAAATAAATTATAGAAAGAAAATAATAACAGCATGTTTAAAGGCGCTCACATTTACAGGGGCAAAGTATTTCCATTTCAGTGAAAGTTTTGGGAAAATAATTATTTTTAATCAAACAAAATTTATAAAGTTATTTTCCAAGTCAACGGTCCATTTCTATTACAAACTTCGAAGTGTGTTGAGTGAAAAATAAATAAACATATTTAACTTAGTTTTCCCTTTTTCATCAGGTCTATTTAATATTGCTTTCATCAAATTTCGTTCTTAAAATTGTGTCGATGAAAAGTGCCAAAGAACAATATTTTACTTGATATCATTCACTTGTCTATACACGTTACCACCTATCCACAATTATCAAATAAATTGATGTTTATAGCCACTGCGCTTTTCTTGCACCGTTTAACATGTTTGCCAAATGAGGCAACTGCTACTGCAGCTACATGCACGACACAGAGGGCTGAAATACAACGTTACAGGGGAAATAATATCTTTTATATTAATTACACATCAATTTTCAGTGGCCAACCTTTTATTAATTTACTTTGTATGTGCCTTTCAAACATGGAAAATTATTTTATTATATTTAGTAAACCTTGCAGCACAGTTCGGTCTTCATCTGGGTACAGAGAAGAGGGGTTTACCGTTTTTGTGCATGCCCACAGTTTGCAACTCAGTCTGCAATCCGGGTATTTGTGCATGATAAATACTGAGAACATCCTGCAACCTCATTAAATGCCAATGTGCCCCTTTACATTATACGGACGCTGGATCAACAATATAAAGAGTAGTTGGCTCAGACGCTCACAACTTGAGCCATCAAATAAATCATATTACATAATGACCACCAATATGTGTACTTGGCAATTAAATATCATCACAAACAGCAATTGCATTGCCCATTATTAAATATGTTTGCACTCTGGTTCCACTTCAGAAGCAATGACCACCGAAAATTGGAAGTGGTATGTGGTTTTTGAAGGAAAAGGCGCCCGGTGATATATTGTTCTTAGTTAAATTGTCAAGTTCAAATTAGAGGTTATAAGGGTGCTGGTCACTCGGTTTATAAGTCTCGGGATCTTGCTTTCAAAGCATGGTTTGAATACCATAGAATGAGAGGTAGTAGCACATCAAATCATACGGGTAATTTACTTACTCAAATTGGTTGAAATCACTGCTTTGTTTTAACAATATTTGACTTGCTATTTTTTAAACTTTAGGGGATGAGAAGGGTTCTGGATTTCTTATAAGTGTTTGTATGCAAGAGATGCAATTAGATACCACCAAAAAGTTTAGGATTCCTCCACCTGAATATACTCTACTAGACAAGAAGATCGTTGAAGACCAAGTATTATATAGATACTACGGCTCCTTGCCAACAAATTTAATTGGCAAACCTCCAGCTTGTGTTGGTGAATATGCCGATACTGAATTTGAAGCCAGAGAAAGCGTGGCTCTTCAATTATTGCAAAGATGGTCCTCATCAAGTGGGAAGAGTGTAAAAGACTTCAATTATTCTTACGTTGAAATGTTAGAGGAGGAAAATAGACGTTTGGATGCTGAAAACTTTGATATCATTATGGAAAATGCTAGTCTGAAGGAAGAATTAGCTAAGATTAGAAACAATGATCAAACCTAGATTTGGTTATTTTCCATGTACCTGTTAACTGTGTGGGTAATAAGGCCCCAAAAACAATTTTTCACAAATTAATTCATCTATTAACTATTTTTAATTATTTTACCCCCATTTATTACCTATAAATTCACAGTAATTACAATTTAATTCAAAAATTCACCAAACTTCACTGATAGGTCCCTATCAACCACCACAACATCCATGCAAAATTCCACGCAAGAATACAAACCACAAGGATTGGCCCTTTGCTCCTATCCCATAAAAGGCAACTTAGGGTTTAGGGTTCATGCTTGACACTACATGGGTGGGAAAGGGCCACAATTGGCACTGTTGTGTTTGGTCTAGAAAACTCACCCTCATAACTGTGTGGGTAATAAGGCCCCAAAAATAATTTTTCACAAATTATTTTGTCTTTTAACTATTTTTAATTATTTTCCCCCATTTATTACCTATAAATTCACAGTAATTACAATTTAATTAAAAAATTCACCAAGCTTCACTAGTGGGTCCCCATCAACCACCACAACATCCACGCAAAATTCCATGCAAGAATACAAACAACAAGGATTAGCCCTTTTGCTCCTATCCCACAAAAGGCAACTTAGGGTTTAAGGTTCATGCTTGACACTACATGGGTGGGAAAGGGCTACAATTGGCACTGTTGTGTTTGGTTCTGAAAACTCACCCTCATAAAAGTGTGGGTAATAAGGCCCCAAAAATAATTTATCACAATTTTATTCCTCTTTTAACTATTTTTAATTATTTTCCCCCATTTATTACCTATAAATTCACAGTAATTACAATTTAATTCAAAAATTCACCAAACTTCATTGGTGGGTCCCCATCAACCACCACAACATCCATTCAAAATTCCATGCAAGAATTCAAACAACAAGGATTGGCCCTTTGCTCCTATCCCACAAAAGGCAACTTAGGGTTTAGGGTTCATGCTTGACACTACATGGGTGGGAAAGGGCCACAATTGGCACTGTTGTGTTTGGTCCAGAAAACTCACCCTCATAACTGTGTGGGTAATAAGTCCCCAAAAATAATTTTTCACAAATTATTTCGTCTTTTAACTATTTTTAATTATTTTCCCCCATTTATTACCTATAAATTCACAGTAATTACAATTTAATTCAAAAATTCACCAAGCTTCACTAGTGGGTCCCCATCAACCACCACAACATCCATGCAAAATTCCATGCAAGAATACAAACAACAAGGATTAGCCCTTTGCTCCTATCCCACAAAACGCAAATTAGGGTTTAAGGTTCATGCTTGACAATCTTGGAAGCATCTATATTGTATATATAGCAGCAATCCAATTCTGTTATCCTTAGCAGGATAGTGCTATAATCCTTAGAAGGATTCTAAAAGAACTTCTAGTGTGATCATATATATTACTGCTTGTATATGAATATATTATCACTAGACATATTTATGTGCAATTTCAGCTTCAGTACTGTATATAATAGTTTTTATATCTATATTTTTATTCCCAATTTTGTTAGCTATTCTGCTGACAATGTTATTCCACAGTTTTTTCTCCCCTCTTTGTATATCTCATCTCTCATAAGTATAAATGACTGAATCAAATCATAAACCCAAACCCTAAGCATAGTAAGTTTCTAGTAGGTGCCTAAATTTTTGGTACCGTACATTGGATCCTGTATTATTTAATTGCACCTGACAAATGACAATCATTCAATGATTAAATATAAAAGAATAACGAAATATCTATTTTTTTAGTAAATAAAATCTTGGAAGTATCTCAGCAAATTTCTTAATAAAAGATGGCACATCATCGTTAATGGGCAATGGTTAATCATATTTTATTTGTAGTTAATTATGGATGGGTAATGAGTAATAATGATAGGTCATTTAATTTAACTTGGTCCTTATAAGTTGTGAAAAGTTTGAGAACCATATAAATATGATTGTATACGTGGCAGAAAGAAAACATAACGTGTATAAAACTTTGAGTAAAGCAAACTGTCATAAGAATTTATGCTTAAGGGCAGTGTTAAGAATCATCTGTTCAGGAGTCAGTACCTTCTCTATATAAAAAATATCCCCCCCAAGAATCTTATGGATACCTTAAAATATCTAAAATGAATTCAAGTTCCGCTTAAGGATCTTTTTAGCAAGTAATGGTTATCTAACTCTGATTTCTTGCATGAGGAATGTCAACAGCAAGCCTTTCAGTTTCTCCTTTGTGCATCATACATTATTCTCTGTCTTTGATCTTTTGTGCATCATACATTTCTTGTCAAGACTTATACTAATCTGGTCCAGAATAGAAACTTTATCAATCGTGATGTACTTGTCATGACTTCTACTACTCTGGTTTGTTGAGTTGGATCCAAAAACAAAATTGTTTGGTTTCCAATTGATGGCTTTTATGAACTGTTATGATTATCGACTGTGGCGCAAGTGACCTCTGGGACCAAAGGTGAATTACGAACATATAATTAATTAATTAATTAGCATCATAGCATATGGACCAAACCAAAATTAATTTGTTGTTTTTGGCATGATAAGTGAACTTTCATTCAATAATTAATATATGAAGAGCAGGGGCAGTCGCATCCCTCAAGTGCCAATTGAAGAAGGTGATGCTTCTTCCTCCAGTGCCAATGATGGTGCAGGTGCTCCTCCAACTTCTGTCCCAGCTTCAACTGATCCAAATAGGTCTTCAAATTTCTAACTGGAGGCCAAAGCACTAATCAATTAATCCTTAATGATAATATATTGCGAAATATATAACTAAGTTACTTGTTTGGTTAAATTAACATTTTCCCTATCGGAAGATGGGCACAGATTTCAGTTGGTGCCTCTTTCTCATCTTTTCTTAGATAGTACTCGCGTGGATTATATTTGGCATTCACAACAAGACCATGAAAATGCTTTCTATACATATGCTTTCTGTCACATACGGTTGTACCAAAATGCTTGTATCAATAAATGAATAAATAACTAAACTGAAGATGCTTGTATGAGTAAAGACATTGCAGTATGAGTTGGGATAAATGAAAGGTAGAGAAGCCAACTTGTCAGCAACTTTATTACAAGCTCAAGAAGTAAAAAGAAAATCACAAAAAATAAGAATTGGGAATAAAGATAGAATAAAAATGAGAACTGAGAAATTTGAATTGATACCACTATGTATCTCACCAAAAATTAAACAATAAATTGTATAACACTTTGTACCTCATCAAAAATTAAACAATAAACACTAAAAATCTTTGAACCAAAATTTTTATTGAGAGTTGTTGCATAGAATAGAGACTTCCAAGCACAACTGCTACCATTGAATTCATCCTGCCAAGAGTAAGTAACAGCTGGTACAACTCATATATATTTATAAAATGAACTCCCATATCATCATATTTTCCAAACATTGGTGTGTCTGTAAGAAATCATTAGACAAAAGTCTTGAATAAATACACTTGTTAATAATAATAGGGAGGAAAATGTGTAAAAGGCATGCAAAAAGTTTAACAAAATATCTTACCAAAAATTAGGAAAAGGATTTTGTGGGACAATTACGAGTATCATGATATGATATGAAAATTTTCGGCAAGTCTTACAAATTATAATAATTTAAAAATGTACCTTAAACCAATTACTCAAAAATGAATTTTTTAAATATATAAAAAAATTAATTTAATATAAATGACACTAAAAACTCACAAAATCATTTCAATATTGAAAGTAAGTTAAATTATTTATTTTATTTCTATGATACTTTTTAGATGGTATTTAAGATATATTTTCGAATGTACCGGTTGGCTCCCGTTAGGGGTGGGAATAGGCCAGGCCGCCGACAGGGGCCTATGGCCTAGCCTAATTAAAGCCTAGTCTGACCTAACCTATTTAATAAAAAGATCAGGTTCAGGCATTTTAAAAAGCCTATTTAAATAAAGAGGCTAGGCTTAGACCAACTCACAAGCCTACAAAGCTTCATAGGCCGGCCTATTTATATTTAAAAATTAGTAAATATATTAAAATTATATAAATATTAATTACTTATAACTTATAAGTTATAACGAATTTGAATACACTTAATATTATTATATTAGTATATATCTATAATTTGTAAATTGCTTTTATATTTTATTTGTTTGTATTGGTTTGGGTTAAGGATTTTGCTGGCCCAATATCATGTATTTTAGTATTGAGTATTGACTAAGATGTTAGATAAGAAAAATCAGGATACATGCAATTTTTGGGCTTAGAAATCGATTTATTGTCCCTTTTCATATAAAGGCCTTTAAATAGGCTAACACGTCAGACCGGGTTTTTAAAAAGGTCAGGCCAGACCTAAAAAAAAGCCTATCATAGGTAATAGGCCAGGCTTGGGCCTTGAATTTATAAAATAGGCCAGGCCTATTTAATCAAAGCCTAATCTGGCCTAGCCTATTCCCACCCCTACCTCCCGTACCCGCGTTTCAACCAAAAAATGTGTACGCAATCCCTATGTTTTAAATTATTTAAAATAATTCTTGTAGACTTCAAATAATATAAAGTTAGTTTAGCTTAATTTTTTCAATATAATTATAAGACATTCTATGCATAATTTTATATTAAATGTTATATTTAATAAAAAATTACTTTATAAAAACAATTAAAATGATAAAATTATGTGATAGTTATTTTGAACAATTTTATATATGTCTATCCGTATGTTATCATAATTATAAAATGTATTTAAAAATACTGGGATTATAGTAATTTCATAATATATTTGATTATTTCATAATTGTATTTTGACGCATTTCATAATCAAATAACAAAAAGAGAAATAATAAAAAAAATTAACATTGTTTCTTCGTTTAACATGTTTAATCTTAATTTCAAGTTGCATATACATTGAATAGAAAATCAATAAACAATGTGGTTAATTAGGACAAATTTATAATATAAAATATTAGTTATAATGCTTCAAAATTCAAAATAAATAAACAATTAAACATTGATGTAACAATAGTGAATGGTTTTCAAACCAATACAAAAAAAATGAATATTTAAAATATATAAAAATTAATTAAATATAAATCATACACAAAACTCACAAAATTATTTAAATACTGAAATTAAGTTAAATTGTTTATTTTATATCTATGTTACTTTTCAAATAATATTTAGCCTTTATTTTCAAATATACATAATCTCTATATTTAAAATTATTTTGAATAGTTTTTACAAAATTTAAATAATATAAAATTAATTGATTTTTTTTTATAATTGTAAGACATTATAGGCATAATTTTATATTAAATATTATAATAATTATTTTATATTTTTAAAATAAAAATATTATCACAAGTATTGTGACCTATAAATATTAAATTAAATTTATTGTAAATAATAAGATAAGATTAAATGAATCATTTAACTAATAATTGATTAATATAATTAATCAAGAGTGTCACATTTAAAATTTAATATAGTGTAAGTGTGTACCAAATATTTCTTTTAATTTTTAGTATATTATATAATAGATTTTATATTTAATAATAATAATTATATAATTCCAATGATTTTTAAGAGATGTTTAGTATTTCACATATTACATTTTAGCAATAACACATTAATAGTAATGTTCAAGTAAATTTTACAATATATACAAATACAAATATAGATGGATTATATTTTTTTTTAATAGAAAGGAGGGGACAAAGCCCCACTAGGCAAAACAAAGCCTAGGAAAACAAACACAAGAATAATCACCTAACAAAAACTGCTAAATAGAGGAAGGAGGATCATGGATAATATGACAGCCAAGAGGAAAGGAATGACCCAGATCAGCAAGCCTATCAGCAACAAAGTTTCCCTCCTGGAAAGTTTGACTAACTCGAACCTTCTGAAGCTTGGCTAAATCATTGCGAATAGATTGAACTAAACCAAAACAAGGATGAGTAGGATGAACACCACGGTTAATAAAATTAACAGCTGTAATATAATCACTCTCAAACCACACACGGGAATCTCCCCTAAGAAGAGAAATTCTGGTAGCATCTTTAAAAGCCCAAAGCTCAGCAATAGTGATTGAAGAGATCCCAATATTCCGGACAGCACCAGTCAGCCATCTGCCCAAATTATCTCTAAGAACGCATCCACTTGAAGCCATAGAATGAGGAGCATTAACCGAACCATCTAAGTTCCACTTCACAAAGCCTTCTACTGGCGAGACCCAAGATATATGCTTAATGCAATGTTTGCGAAAAGCAGTGACACCCGAGGCATTATTATGGACAACCAAGAATTCACGAGTTGTACGCCAAATACAGTGGACAGTGTGAGAATGATTTCAGGCAACATTTTGGAAAATGGATTCATTACGAGCAATCCATAAGCGCCAACACATCACTCCAAAGAGAAAGGCTCCACGGGATCCCACTATGATGAATGACTTTAGAGGCAATGTTCTCAAACAGCCAGGTTGTAATAGGCACGTTGCTATGACAAGGCGGCATCTGATTACCAAGCAGAGGACACCAAATGTTGGACACATGAACACAATCCTGGATAGCATGAGTGATTGTTTCATCTGACGCACCACAAAGGGGACAGGTGGCCGAGTCAGAGACACCACACTCCCAACGAAGACAATTTGTTTTGAGACCCCCTTTGATGACAAGCCAGGGAAAATATTTTGCCCGAGTTGGACCATTCCAATGCCAAAGTTGCTTCCATTTATTGTCACCATTTGTAGCAGGAAAATTACGCAGGCTCTCATAAGCAGATTTGGTGGAGAAATTTCCATCAGCGGAGAACTTCCAAGTGAGACGATCTTGACCAATGTCCTCACGCCCAGCCATATGAGTTGTGACTTCAGCAACATGAGCATCAGAGAGCCAGGGGAGAATTCTGTCTAAATGCCAACCGCCATCACCTGCAGAAAGGTCCTTCACTGTTTCAGAAGGCTTGAATTCAGGCAAAGTTTGAACAACTAAATCATTTAAGATCCCCCCCGATTTAAGCCAGCAGTGGGTCCAAAAATGCGTAGCATCCCCATCACCAATTCTCCAACAGATTCCTTTCAAAACATGCTCCCAAGATTTACAGATGCTCTTCCAAATAAAAGACTCATTTGTAAAATGTTTCATTAGTGGGATAGTGTCCGAGCCTGCTTTATATTTAGCACGTAAAAAGCGAACCCAACGGGTCGAAGGATTATCCACCATCTCTCAACCAAGCTTCATAATTAAGGCTTTGTTAAAGGAATGAAGATCCTTGAATCCCATGCCCCCTAAATCTTTAGGAAGACAAAAATGAGACCAAGCTATCGAATGATATTTCTTATCACCCGGATTATCACCCCAAACGAAATTCCGGCAGAGCTACTCCAACTTATTGCAAATAGCCTTGGGGAGAAGAATTGTTTGCATTGTATAGGAAGGAAGAGACTCGAGAACAGCCTTAGCTAAATTGCAAAAGAGAGAGAATCTACTTTGCAACAGGCAAGCTTACGGTGAGCATGATCTAGAATATAGGCATAAGTCTTGGAGGTGGCTCTACCATGCAAGAGAGGAACCCCAAGATATCTACCAAGATCATAGGACAAGGAGAAACCTAATATTTGGCTAATCTCATTAGCGACAGCAGGATTAACATTCCTAAACAGCAAGATTTTTGTTTTAGAGTGATTAACCCTCTCGCCGGCAGAATTACAAAACGTGTTGAGACAATGCATGATAGTTTGCATTTGACTAGCACTAGCCTCTGCAAAGAGAACAAGATCATCGGAAAAGAAAAGATGAGATATTTTAACAGTAGAACGCCCAACAGAAAAAGGCTTCCAAGAACGGTCATTGACTTTACTGTTGATAAGATGTCCCAAACGCTCAATACAAAGGACAAAGATATAAGGAGAAAGAGGACAGCCTTGGCGAATCCCCCTACCTGGCTTGAACTCCCTGGTCTTCTCCCCATTGAAAATGACTTGCATAATAGGAGAAGAGATGTAGGCCATAATAAGACGACACAAATGAGGAGGAAAACCAATGTCTCGCAAAGTATCATCAATGAACTCCCATATCAACAAATCATAAGCTTTCTCCAACTTCACCTTAATAGCCATATACCCATTCCTAGACTTCAAAATCCTCATGGAATGAAAAATGTCCTAAGTAATAATAATATTGTCAGAACTATGGCACCCAGGAATAAAACTACACTGATTCTCTTCCACCAAAGCAATCATATGAATCCGAAGGCGATTAGCTATCATTTTAGTCACCGTTTTATAAATGACATTACACAAGCTTATCGGACGGTATTGACGAACACTCTCCGGAGAGTCTACTTTAGGAATCAAAGATATAAGTGTGCCATTAACCAGCTGAATGAGATCCGGATCAGTATATACCTCATTAATAAAATAAATAACAGAAGGACTGAGAATATCCCAAAAATTCTTGAAAAAGATTGGGTGCATTCCATCCGGACCTGGAGCCTTGAAATCGCCCATGGAAAAAATAGCTTCCTTAATTTCAATTATACAAAAAGGAGTCTCCAAACTATTCAACACCTCCAGAGACAAAGAAGGGAAACAATTATTGATAGGCCAAGGATGAATATCCCCATCAATTTTAAATAAGTCAGAGAAATACGCCACCACTAGGTCCTTTAAATCATTCGGGTTGGACACCCAATCACCCTTAGAGTTTAACAGAGCCTCAATTCTATTCTTTCTTCTACGCATGATGGTAGATAAATGTAAGTATCTTGTATTACGATCACCGAATTGGATCCAATCTGAACGAGCCTTTTGGTACCACAATAATTCTTCTTGATCCAGAATACTCTGATACTCCACCCACAGCTTATTCTGAAGTCGTTCAAGGCCTGTATTAGGATTCATTTGAAGACTGCGATTTGCTCCTTCCAATCTATTTAAAAGTTTTTGTTTTCAATTGAAAATATTTCCAAAAGTATCCCTGTTCCAAGCCTTAACCTCCACCTGAAAATCCCTACAAGCCGAGAGCCAATGACTATCAACTCCCCAAATTTTTTTAACAAAATCCGAAAAAGCTTTATGATGCATCCAGCTGGCCATAAAACGGAAAGGACGCTAAGCAGAAGAATGTCCCTCTCCCTGAGAAAGACAAAGAAGAAGAGGATTATGATCAGGTTTTAACGCGGGTAGATGAAAAATAGAAGCCTCATGAAACCGCAGACGCCACATGGAATTGCAGTCTCCTCTATCCAAGCGTTCACGAACACCATTCCAAGCCCAGGTGAAGGGAGGGCCTTGGAAACCCAATCAGAGAGACCACAACATGAAAGACAGGACCTAAAGTCCTCCAGAGAAATACAGTTAATATTGCCACCACCAACTTTTTCAGCACCATCCAAAATAGCATTGAAATCGCCCATAACAAGCCAAGGGGTATTAATAGAACCAGCTAAAGAACGGAGAGCTGCCCAGAGCTTACGTCTATCAACAATCCGGGGAGAACTGTAAACTGCTATAAAAAGCCAAGGTTCAGAGCCATTCTTAGGGTAAATACAAGTATGAATGAACTGGGAATGGGAGAAAATAACATCAACATCCAAAAACTGATCCTGCCAGAGCAACCAAATGCCACCCGAGAAACCCATTGAGTCATGTCTCACATAGTTATGAAAACCCAGATTTTTAATCACCGTATCCCCCCTAGTACCAGTGATACGGGGCTCTGTGATGACAAACAACTTCATATGGTTCCTGGAAGACAAATCTCTAATGAGGCGCAGGAAGGACTTTAGCTCCTGCTCCTCTGCAATTCCAGGTCATTACAACCATAAATCAAAAAGAGGTAGGAGAAGGGGGAACCAACGTTCCCTGACTAGCCGTCTGTAACTCATTAACAGGGAATTGAATTTTATTTTCCCAACTTGCTTTTCTTTGTTTGAATTGAATTCTTGTTGCCATTCATTATCCTCATGTTGTGCCTTAACAATTAAAAGTCCCTTTCCTTTTTGTACTTTTCTTTCTCCAATGAAACTAACTGAGTTGTGAATGATTAGTATAATTGAACTATATATAGTTTTTCGCTGATTGTATAATGACTCATCTGTGCATTGTGATTAATGTTCAATATCGGTGAAGTCATGATTGTGGCATATATGCACTAAAGTATATTGAGATGTGGGATGGAGTCACTACATATGGAGAGAAGACCATGTCTGATTATACATTGGTAGGATTTATCTTGTTTAAAATGTTGGAATGAGATGTAAAATGTGTTGTTGTTGCATTCTAACCTTTTAAAAACCATGTTCCTATGCAGAAGGATGTGGATGTTATTCGTCGTGATTATGTGTGTAAATGGGTGTTACATCCATTGAATGAAGTAAGACGGAGGGTATTAGCTGTTGCACATCTCCATGATGATTTGTCATTCCAATGACCATGCCTTTAAATGTTATGATTCCTTGAACTGAGTGAAGAAAATTTGTTCTGATGAAGACATTATAAAGGATATCAAGGAACATTCGTCAATGAAAACCCCTGAGATGGTATCTTTTATCATTGTTTGTTGTATGAAGCAGAGGTTTTTCATATAGTGTACTCATTATGATAAGATATGAATGTTAATTTTTATTTTCCTTTCTTTTGAAGTCCAAGTCTAAGGCACCTATGACCTCGCTACTTCATGAAGAGTAACCTGCTCAAGTAAGTCCATATGCCAATGTTGGAATTGCTTTGAGTGGTGTATATAATGAGGGTGAAATTACTCCAATTTCTGTTGGAGAGTTCTCCAACGCTGCAACATTTAAGGTCCCGCAGAAACGTTAGCCTGCTTCCCATGTTGAATGAGGTTCGGTCACCAAGAAAAAGGGTCTGGGGAAGCATCTGAAAATCGAGGAGTAGGATTCATTAGTTATGTTATGATTAATCATAGTTACATATTCTTAAAATTAGGATGTACAAAGGAATGCATTAATGGTCACAATATTCACTTTCTATACAGTTTAACCAATTTGTACAAGGCATTAACCATTTATGAAGACAACATTAACCACATAGTAATAACATGGATCGGGTGCAGTGGTCATTGGAGCATTATTGGTTATGTCATAGATGAAGATTACCAAAGATTAGTCATTATGCTTAACTGCAATACTTTATAATTAAATTCAATTAAGGGCGAAAAACTAGGCGTTTCATGTAAAAGCATCATAAACATTTTATTCACTGCATTAACCATCTATTACCACTACATTAACCAGGTGGTAACATGATTGCATTGCGCACAAGTTGTAAGTATAAATTGGTTATGTCTTGGACATTGTGAGCAAAGAACAGGGATTACGATTAAGTTCTTTAAAGAACTTCAATTAAGGTCCAAAAAGTAGGCCTTTCTTTTTCAACACACATTAACCAATTTGTTCATTGCATTAACCAGGTGGTAACAACAATGCATCCTTTAATGAGGGGGTAAGTATAAATTGGTTATGTCATGTACATGGCCTTGCAAAGATCAGGGATTGTGATTAGATGCACTACTCTTTAAAGAACTTCAATTAAGGGCCAAAAACTAGGCCGTTAATTTTTCACGTACATTAACCAATTTGTTCATTGCATTAACCATCTACGAACACAACATTAACCAGGTGGCATTGCACGCAGGGGGTATTTCTAAATTGGTTAAGTCATGGACATGGTGAGCAAGAAACACAGATTATTATTTAGTGCACTACTTTTTCAAGAACTTCAATTAAGGGCAAAAAACTAGGCCATTCATTTTGTACACACATTAACCAACTCATTCATTGCATTAACCAAGTACGGACACAACATTAACCAGGTAGCATTACGCGCAGGGGGAAATTCTAAATTGGTTAAGTCATGGACATGGTGAGCAAAAAACATGGATTATGATTAAGTGCACGACTCTTTAAAGAACTTAAATTAAGGGCCAAAAAATAGTGCTTTCATGTCATTTGCTTCACAACTTTGTCTTGACAATCTATCCCGTAACAAACATAGTGTAATTATGAGGATGATTGAGCGTATTTGAATAGTTAATTCAGAAGGGACCAAGGTTTATTGTGACCATTAATATGGATACTTATTTGTAAAACATTACACACAACAATGGGCAAAACCCTATACATGTTATTGTTGTAGTTTAATTCTAAGTATACTTGACTTGTTACGCTATTTTCCGCTGGGTCTTTAACATGTTGTGCAGTTCATGGTTAATGTTTTTTGTCTTATTGGTTATCCTCACAGGTTGATCAAAGTTATTTCATGTGTACTGTTATTATCTGGTTAATGGCGTCTGCCATTTCAGTCATTACTGTGTTATCTTTTGTTAATGTCAGTTTAATGTAAGTTATTTATAACAATGTTGTTAACTTATGGTTAATGGTGCCTGTCATAGTGGTCATTGCAGTGCGATATTTGTTTAATATAACAGGACAATGTAACTTTTAAACAGAACTGTCTTCTGTTACCTTGTGGTTAATGCTTTACGTCAAAGGGGTTAATGCAATGTGATATTTGGTTAATCTCACAGGTTCATGTAAGTTTTTGATGTCAACTCTTATTATGTGATTAATGGAGTCTGTCTTCGTGGTGATTACAGTGTCATATTTGGTTAATCTCACACATTCATTTAATTTATTTATATTGAACCGTGTTCTTTTACTTTCTGGTTAATGGTGCATGTCACAGTGGTCATTAGAGTGCAATATTTGGTTAATATAACAGGCCGATGTTAATTTTATACAGAAGTCTCTTGTTACCTTGTGGTTAATGCTTTATGTCAGATGGGTTAATCCAATGTGATATTTGGTTAATTTCACAGGATCATGTAAGTTTTTTATGTCAACTCTTATTATGTGGTTAATGGAGTCTGTCTTCGTGGTGATTACAGTGTCATATTTGGTTAATCTCACACATTCATCTAAGTTATATTGAACTGAGTCATGTTACTTTCTGGTTAATGGTGCCTGTCAGAATGGTGATTGCAGTGCAATATTTGGTTAATATAACAGGGTGATGTTAATTTTATACAGAAGTCTCTTGTTACCTTGTGGTTAATGCTTTATGTTAGAGGGGTTAATCCAATGTGATATTTGGTTAATCTCACAGGTTCATGTAAGTTTTTTATGTCAACTCTTATTATGTGGTTAATGGAGTCTGTCTTCGTGGTGATTACAGTGTCATATTTGGTTAATCTCACACATTCATCTAAGTTATTTATATTGAACTGAGTCTTGTTACTTTCTGGTTAATGGTGCCTGTCAGAGTGGTGATTGCAGTGCAATATTTGGTTAATATAACAGGCCGATTTTAATTTTATACAGAAGTCTCCTGTTACCTTGTGGTTAATGCTTTATGTCAGAGGGGTTAATCCAATGTGATATTTAGTTAATCTCACATGTTCATGTAAGTTTTTAATGTCAACTCTTATTATGTGGTTAATGGAGTCTGTCTTTGTGGTGATTACAGTGTGATATTTGGTTAATCTCACACATTCATCTAAGTTATTTATATTGAACTGAGTACTGTTACTTTCTGGTTAATGGTGCCTGTCAGAGTGGTGATTGCAGTGTGATATTAGGTTAATATAACAGGTCGATGTTAATTTTATACAGAAGTCTCTTGTTACATTGTGGTTAATGCTTTATGTCAGAGGGATTAATCCAATGTGATATTTGGTTAATCTCATAGGTTGATATAAGTTTTTTATGTCAACTCTTATTATGTGATATTCCGGAAAATTTTTAAATTCCGAAAGGGGATGTGGATTGGGGGGACGAGTTTAGAGATGGAAAAATTACGTCTCTAAACTCAGCTTCAAAAAAAAATTAAAGGGGAGGGGGTTTGGGAAACAGGAATGGGGCGTTGGGGAAGGGGGGAGGGGAGGGGGAGGTGGGTGGCGTTGGGGGTGGGGGTAGGGGTAGTTTGGGAAGGGGATATATTATAGGGGGTGCGAATAGCAAAAAGGGGGTTCTAAAAGCAACTCCCGCATGTGAGCAACCTCCTTCGTTCCTTTGAAACTGACGCGAGACTTTGGGTGAATGCCAACAATTCCCTTAATTTTAGCTCTTTTATTAACTTCACTAGAATCATGGGATTTATTACCTGACGCAGCCTGATTCGTGCAGCCCAAAGAAGGAACAATTTTGTCTTTATTGGGATCAGCCCCAGCAGGAGACACACGTTGATTAGAGCGAGAGGGACCAGCCGTAGAATTATGATTGATATGAAATTTCACTTTCTTACCAGTGGAGAGTAACTCTTGTCTTTTTTTGGAGCGTCCCTCATGATTGGAAAGAGAGGAAGGAACAATTTTTTTCAATTTCCTATTCCCTGTGTCCGTGGCAAGAATACCAACATTATCAGAAGCTACCAAATTAATAGTTGGCTCCACCTCTTCAATTTGAATCTGTGAAGAATCTCCTAAAATGGAAAAATGAGATCCTTTCCCTTTATTGTCATCAATGCTCACTAAAATAGCTTTAACACTCGTAGAATTAACGGGGCCACCTCCTTGGTTAACGGAAGAACGTCTGCCACCTTTCTGGACCAACATCAGGGACCAAAACCGTCATCAGGCACCGTGGGCGGTTGCTCAGCCTGGTGCGAATTCTGGACAGCTATACCTTCTACATGATTCTCGTTATTTCCAGGCACCTTAGTGTGATCAGGTACGGTTAAAGGACATCCATCTATACGATGACCATACTTCCCGCAATTAAAATAAACTAAGTGTAAACCTTCATATTCCACTCTATAGCTTCTTCTGTTCAGAACAAATTTAGATATGAGGGGCTTATGAAGATCAACCTCCACACAAATTTGAGCGAATTTAGCTCTCTCAGTCACTAGTTCTCCAAGTCCAATGACCTCCCTCTCGAAGGGTGTTAGAATCAATCTTCACTGTATGACCACAGTATCACCAATAAGCCAAAGAATTTTTCTATCATAATATCCAACTGGTAGATCAGGAATTCTAATCCAAACTGCAACCCTTTTCATATTATCGTCAAATGGAAAAAAAAATCTCGACGTCTGATAAGTGAAAATTATATGATAAATTAGAGCACTTTTTAGTTCATTTATCAACCCAATTTAACCCTTTTTATTTAATATTAGATAAATTGTATTTATTAATCTTGGATTTGAATTTGATGCTATTTTGATATAAATATTGCTGATTTTTGCAGAATATTGAAAGGATTTGATTTGAAGGAAAGATGACATTAAATAAGGGAGATATATGCAAGATTTGAAGTTTAATTGAAGACATTTAATAAAGATTTGAAGATTATTTGAAGCAATTAATGAAGATATCACTGCCAATTAAAAAAAGATTCTGCAGACAACCTTCCCAATTAAATCCAAGATGCTCAAATAAATACAAGATTTCATCAAGAAAAGGGAAACAAGGAAAGACAAATCAACCAAAATCAGTCTCGGGGAGAGATCAAATTAAAAAGAGAAAGTTTGAAGCTGCAGGACGCATTCTGCGCTTCAACCTGCGCTGTAGCGCAGGGTGAAGCGCAGAACACGTGATTCTTGCCCTGTTGCCGTTTTTAGATAGATTTCTCCCCAATTTTCTTTGTCTTTCCTTAGCCTAGAAATAGAACCCTCTTGCACCAGATCAAGTGTGCACGATTATTGTAATTCAGTTATATTTCAGTGATAATGCACCAGTTCTAATTTTAGAATAGGAGAGGCGGAGCGCTGCACGAGGATTGAAGATGTTGACAATGTCTTCGGTGGTTTGTATGGCTGATAAGTGAAAATTAGTTGATAAATTAGAGTACTTTTTAGTTCACTTATCAAGGATAAAATGGTAATTTTGCCCCAGTTTAATCCCTTTTTATTAAATATTAGAGAAATTGTATTTATTAATCTAAGACTTGAATTTGATGCTATTTTGATAGAAATATTGCTGATTTTTGCAGGATATTGCAAAGATTTGATTTAAAGAATAAATATCATTAAATGAGGGAGATATCTGCAAGATTTGAGATTAATTGAAGATATTTAATGAAGATTTAAAGAATATTTGAAGCCATTAATAAGGAGATCACTATCAATCAATCAAGGATCCTGCAGACAAGTTTCCCAATTAAATCAAAGATTGCTCAATAAATACAAAGATATCATCAAGAAAAGGGAAACAAGGAAAGACAAATCTGCCAAAACCAGTCTCGGGGAGAGATCAAGATTAAAACGAGAAAGTTGGAGCTGCAGGACGCTACCTGCGCTTCACCTGCGCTATAGCGCAGGGTGAAGCGCAGACTCTCTGGAAGTTGCGCCCCATCCTGCGCTGGAGCGCAACCTGGAGCGCAGGTCACGCTGATTTGCTCCCTGTTGCCGTTTTTAGATAGATTTCTCCCCAAATTGCTTTGTCTTTCCTTAGTCTATAAATAGGAACCTCTTGCACCAATCCAAGGGTTCCGGGACAGTGCATGATCATTGTAATCCAGTCTATATTTCAGTGATAATGTACCAGAGCTAAGTTTAGAGTAGGAGAGGAGGAGCGCTTCACAAGGATTGAAGATTTTGACAGCATCTTCGGTGGTTTGTATGGCTACCTTGTGTAGTTAACTCTCCATTAGGATTGGATGTAATTGATTCTATCCCCAAGTGTATGTAAATTCTATATTATTATTTCTGTGCTCTTTGTCTATAATATTGGTAATCTTATTCTGTACTTAATTCCTAATTCCCACGCTTGCGTCTGGAGTTATAGGCTAGTCTTGACTTAGTTAGTTTTGACTAGGATTGAGAGTGGGGGAGCGGATTCTGAAGAAACTCACTCTCTGATTGGATAAGAGGACTCGGTAGCCAGGGTTCCTTTATGGGGGCGTTGCTTATGATTGATGGGTAGTGTGAGTACTCTAATGAAGGGCGTTCCAATATGTTAGGCATGGTTTTTGAATTACTGATAGCAAAGGATTAGTTGATTGTGAATCCCGGAAGCGAGAGGTGGGTATATCTAATGAGCGATGGGTAGTGACAGTACTCTAGCGAAGGTATATTTTATTTGGTAGGCCCCGTATTTCAATTAGTCCTTTACAAACTGAACAAAAGAGAGCAAAATAAGCCGAGGGTAAGTCTGTCGCTTGGGAGAGCCGACATGGATTACCTTTGAGTGTGTGAGGCTGCTGGTAACTCGGGGTCTTAGCAATAAAGTTTGTCTACAGTATTATAAAGTAAACCTAAAATAATAGATAGTTTTTACATGCATAAAGGGTGCGATGAGATGAAGTCCAATCCTGATATGAATCCAAGGTGGGGCGGCCAAGGAGAGGAGTTGCTGGATTGTTTGTTTTGTTTTATTGCTTTCAATAAAAATCATGTGGTTGTTACAAATTTACAATAATGTGGCTGGTTGTTACAAACAAAGAATTGAAAGGAAATGAAGCTGCAACGGTTACAAGGAGACAAAGAAATTAGTTGCATAGAGGTTACAATTTGAGGAATTGTGGGTGGCCAACATGAGAATGAATTGGCTGAGTGAAAGCTCATCAAAAGGGGCGGCCAACACATGCAATAGAAGCTATTGAATTGGTTGATTAAAGCCAATCAAGGGGGCGGCCAACATATGCTGAATGCACATTATTTTCATTCATTTTTTGTAACATATTTGGATGAGTTATGTTGGTTAAAATGGGTGGCCAATATAGAAATTATTTGGCTGAATTTTACTTAGAATCTTGGCTATAGCTACAAGGGTGTAAAGGGCGGCTACATGGGTTAGTTTTAGGTTATAGTTTAATTGTTTTAATTAAGTGTTTCATGCTTTTATGTTAGTAGAATTAATAGGAAGAGTTACAAGGCTGAATGTCAAAGGCCATACATTGTGCGCATAGGCTAAATGCTTGAAGGCTATATATAGGGCGCATATTTCATGTAAGGAACAACTTGGAATTCAGAATTTATATAATTGGAGAGTGTTTCTCTTATTTTCTTGTTAATCAAGAATTGTGTTTTATCAAAGGTCCTTCATCCCTTTGTGTGTATAACTCTTAGGCTTATCTTCCATCCTTGGAAGTGTGACGTCTATCAATTTCCATTCCATTTTCTTCCTCTTTCCATTTTCTTGTTTTAACATTTTCCCCAAATTTCTTAATTATGAGCATTCCAACCTAGATAGATCCGTAAAACGAATCCACCCCCTCGGATTTTTATCATTTGGTCATCAGAGCTCCGGTTATTAGAATTTTTCTGAATTCTTTTCCTAACAAATACTATTTTTCTTCTTAGCTTTTCTTGTTTTATTTTTTTTTCTGACTACACGCAGGTGGTGAAATTCTTTGATTTTATCCTCATTGGTGTGGTAAGAACCCCAAGAGAAATAGAGTGGAAAAAGGCAAAGAGAGTTACGTCATAGAAAAAAGCCAATATCGTGTGTAAACACGAGAGTGGTGAGTTTCTAAACAGTTAAATTTTATTTGCTTTCTCTGTTACGTGTTCTTTGTTACTATGGCAGAAAGGAAGGTAGAGAATCGTGATCTCCAGCTACAAATTACTGCTATGTACCAGCAATTGGAGAACTTCATGAAGCAACAATATGACGAGCTGCATGCTAGGTTGGATCAATTGGAGGTCAAACCACAACCTGAACAGCATGGTACAGGAGAAGAAGAAGAAGAAAGACCACCTAGAGATGGAGGAAAAATTCAAGGGGTCAAACTGACTATACCACCTTTTAAAGGTCGTAGTGATCCAGAAGCCTACTTGGAGTGGGAACTCAAGATTGAGCATGTTTTTGCCTGTAATACATACACAGAGGCACAAAAGGTAAAACTTGCTAATACTGAGTTTTCTGACTATGCTCTCATTTGGTGGAACAAATTGCAAAGAGAAAGGCGTAGAAATGAAGAGCCTTTGGTGGAGACGTGGACTGAAATGAAAAGAATTATGAGGAAATGATATGTTCCCTCTAGTTTCCAGAGAGACTTGAAGATGAAACTGCAAAAGTTGTCCCAAGGAAGTAAAGGAGTGGAGGAGTACTACAAAGAAATGGAGATGATCCTCATTCAAGCCAACATAGAAGAAGATCCTGAAATCACTATGGTACGTTTTCTAAATGGTTTGAATAGTGATATTAGAGATATTGTGGAGTTACAGGAGTATGTGCAATTGGAGGACTTATTGCATAAAGCTCTGCAAGTAGAGCAACAACTAAAAAGAAAAGGAGCTGCCAGGAGGAGTTCTAACAATTTGCCTGCAATTGGAAGGACAAAATTAAAAAGGAGGTGGCTGAATCCTCAAGCCAAGCAGCATCTAATCCTCAAGGTAAATCCACTAATAAGATTGTTGAACAGGGTGCAAAGAAAGGAAGGGATGTGACTTGTTTAAGATGTCAAGGAAGAGGGCATTACGCCTATGAGTGTCCTACTAAGAAGACCATTCTTCTTAAGGACAATGGTGAATACACAAGCAAATCTGAAGATGAAAAGGAGGAGCCCAGTGATGATGATACAGGTGCTGATGTGGGAGAAGTCTACATGATTAGAAGACTTCTAGGAAGCCAAACCGTGGGCAAGGAGGTAAACCAAAGGGAGAACATCTTTCATACTCGATGTTCAATCAATGGTAAGATTTGCTTAGTGATTATTGATGGTGGTAGCTGCACTAATGTTGTTAGTTCCAGATTGGTGAACAAGATGGGTTTGGACACAAAACCACATCCTAGGCCATACAGAGTCCAATGGCTTAGTGAAGGAGATGAAGTACAAGTGCACAGTCAAGCTGAAATTCCTTTTTCTATAGGGAAATATCAAGACAAGGTGCTTTGTGATGTGGTTCCCATGGAGGCTAGCCACATACTTCTAGGGAGGCCGTGGCAGTTTGACACTAAAGCTATCCATGATGGCTTTACCAATAAAATTTCTTTCATGTATCATGATAAAAAAATTGTTTTGAGACCTTTGTCACCTAGAGAGGTTAGTGAGGATCAAAATAAATTGAGAGGAAAGATTGCTCAAGAAAGAAAGAATAAAAAACGTGAAAAAGAAGAGAGCCAAAAGAAAAAGAGTGAAATTCAAGAGGGCAAACAACTTTGTTTAGCAAAAGAAAAAGAAGTGAGGAGAGTGTTATGTATAAGACAACCACTTTATTTGTTGTTTAGTACTAACTATCTTTTAACTACTAACACTTTTGATAAATTTGAATTGCATTCTATAGTTAAATCTCTTTTGCAGGAGTATGAGGATGTCTTTCCAGAAAATGTGCCTGATGGCTTACCACCTATGAGAGGAATTGAGCATCACATAGACCTCATTCCTGGAGCTTCATTGCCAAATCGGCCAGCCTATAGGAGTAATCCTCAAGAAACTAAAGAGATTGAGAGACAAGTGAGTGAACTCATTAGCAAAGGATGGGTGAGAGATAGCATGAGTCCATGCACAGTACCAATCATTTTGGTGCCAAAGAAAGATGGATCATGGAGGATGTGTTCTGATTGTAGAGCCATAAACAACATCACCATCAAGTATAGACATCCAATTCCCAGGTTAGATGACCTTCTTGATGAATTGTATGGTGCATGTGTGTTTACAAAAATTGATTTAAAGAGTGGCTATAATCAGATTAGAGTAAGGGAAGGTGATGAATGGAAAACAGCCTTTAAAACAAAATATGGTTTGTATGAATGGTTAGTTATGCCTTTTGGACTAACTAATGCTCCTAGCACTTTCATGAGATTAATGAACCATGTTTTAAGGGAATTCATAGGAAAATTTGTGGTTGTGTATTTTGATGATATTCTTATCTATAGCACTTCTTTGGATATGCATGTTAATCACTTAAAATCTGTTTTGGATGTGCTTAGAAAAGAGAATTTGTATGCCAATCTTGAAAAATGCATATTTTGTACCAACCATGTTGTTTTCCTGGGATTTGTTGTGAGCTCCAAGGGAGTTCAAGTGGATGAGGAAAAGGTGAAGGCTATTCAAGAATGATCAACGCCTAAAAATGTGAGTGAGGTGAGAAGTTTTCATGGCTTAGCATGTTTTTATAGAAGATTTGTTAAGGATTTATTTTAGCACCTTGGTTGCACCCCTAAATGAAATTGTTAAAAAGAATGTGGGATATAAGTGGGGGGAGAAACAAGAGGCGGCCTTTGCTGCCCTCAAGGATAGGGTCACACATGCGCCTATTTTAGCCTTACCAAATTTTGCAAAATCATTTGAAGTAGAGTGTGATGCTTCTAATGTTGGAATTGGTGTTGTTTTATTGCAAGAGGGGCATCCAATTGCTTATTTTAGTGAAAAATTAAGTGTGCCAACACTTAATTATTCTACTTATGATAAGGAATTATATGCTTTGGTGAGGGCTCTTAAGACTTGGCAACATTATTTACTTCCTAAAGAATTTGTAATTCATAGTGATCATGAATCTTTGAAGTATTTAAAAGGCCAAGGAAAATTAAATAAAAGGCATGCTAAATGGGTTGAATTTTTGGAACAATTTCCATATGTCATAAAGCATAAAAAAGGAAAAGGAAATATAGTTGTTGATGCTCTTTCTAGGAGACATGTCTTGCTTGCTATGCTTGAAGCTAAATTGTATGGACTTGAATCTTTGAAAAACATGTATTGTGATGATATGGATTTTGCTGATTTTTATGTAGCATGTATAAAAAAAATCAGAAAATGGATTTTTAAGGCATAATGATTTTTTGTTTAAAGGGAATAAATTGTGCGTGCCTAAAAGTTCCATAAGAGAAATGCTTGTGAGGGAGTCACGTGAAGGGGGACTAATGGGACATTTTGGAGTGCAAAAGACTTTAGAAATTTTGCAAGAAAATTTTTATTGGCCAAATATGAAACGTGATGTTCATAAAATATGTGACCAATGTATTGTTTGCAAAAAGGCTAAGTCTAAGGTTAAACCTCATGGTTTATATACTCCTTTACCTGTTCCTGAATTTCCTTGGACTGATATTTCCATGGACTTTGTTTTGGGACTTCCAAGAACAAAGAATGGAAAAGATTTTGTTTTTGTTGTGGTTGACAGGTTTTCAAAAATGGCTCACTTTATACCTTGCAAGAAAGTGGATGATGCTTGCCATGTAGCAGATTTATTTTTCAAGGAAATAGTCAAACTGCATGGAATACCAAGAAGCATAGTGAGTGATAGGGACTCAAAATTCTTGGGTCATTTTTGGAGGACTTTGTGGGGAAAGCTTGGCACCAAGTTACTATTTTCTACTACTTTCCATCCCCAAACTGATGGGCAAACAGAAGTGGTTAATAGGACCCTAGGTACTTTGCTTAGGACAATTTTGAACAAAAACATAAAATCTTGGGAGGATTGTTTGCCTCATGTTGAATTTGCTTATAATAGGGCTTTTCATAGTACTACTAATTGTTCACCTTTTGAGGTAGTGTATGGATTCAACCCTTTAACTCCTCTTGATATATTACCTCTGCCTAATATTTCTATGTTTAAGCATAAGGAAGTGCAGGCTAAGGCTGATTTTGTCAAGAAGATGCATGAGAAGGTTAAGGCTCAAATTGAGAAGAAAGATGAGAGCTATGCCAAGCAAGAAAATAAGGGAAGGAAGAAAATGGTGTTCCAACCAGGGGATTGGGTATGGATACACATGAGAAAAGAAAGGTTTCCAGAACAAAGGAAGTCAAAGCTCCTCCCAAGGGGAGATGGACCTTTCCAAGTGCTTGAGAGGATCAATGACAACGCCTACAAAATAGACTTACCTGGTGAGTATAATGTTAGTGCAACTTTTAATGATGCTGACTTAACTCTTTTTGATGCAGGAGAGGACCTTTCAGATTTGAGGACAAATCCTTTTCAAGAAGGGGGTGTGATGTGGACATCAGTGATGCAGTCAGCAGATTAGGTGGGCCCATGACAAGGGCGCAGGCTTGGAAGGCTAAGGAGGCACTACAACTTGTCATCAAGGAAGTCCAGTCTCAAAACATACAAAACATTAATGGAAGTCCTCAGTTCATTAATTGCACTCAAGTTGAAGAGGATGGACCAATTGATGGAGAGACAGTTGCATTTAATGCAACTACCAGTTGAAGCACTTCCAAGCAAGTGAAGTGGCATTGTGGGCGGCCACATGGGCAAATTGTGGGCGGCCACTTCATGAGTTATTTTGCTAAATTTTTAGTTTTATTTTCTTTCAATAAGCTTGTGGGAGTTGCAAGACACAAGGTTAAATTTTTGGTGGTTATGTTTCCTAATTCTAGAGGTTACAAACAAGGATTTAATGCTTTGTCTACTAGCCGTTGGAATAGGTTGATGGAGCGCATGAACCTAGCCAGTTTTTAGAGAAACATGGAAACCCTATGAGTCATCAAAAGGGGTGGCCAACATGTGTGCAAATGGCTGAATAAAGAGTCTTAAAAGTGATGCCAACAATGAAGTAAATAGAGGAATGAAGAGCTTTCAAGGAGGCGGCCATCATCATGACTTGGGAGGTTACAAAATGAATGAAAACTTGATGCATTTGGGTTGTTACATGCGGCCACTTATTGGCTGAATCAATAGCTATTTTACTCAGTAATTGATGGTTACATTTCAAGAATAATTCAGCCACATGTGCCTTAAAATTCTGGTTAGAGAATGCGGCCAACTAAGTCTAGTTAGGTTGAGTTTTTTTAGCTTAATTTATTTAATTCCTAGAATTTGTTTAGGGTTTCATGGGAAGTGTGTAAGGGGCATTTTAGGGATGATTTTGGGCGTGTAATGCAGCTGATTACACAACCCTAATTTACCTTGTAAACTCCTATAAATTCATGCTTCATGCATGCAATAAAGTTTAGAATGTTTATGCAGAAAATTACCTATACTTTGAGAGTGTTTCTCTAAGTTTCTTGCTAGTCAAGAGTTGAGAATTTATCAAAGGATCCTTCCTTTGTGTGTATGTTCTCAGGGACTTATCTTTCAAGTCTTTGAAAGTGTGACGTCCTTTCCTATCTTTCCCATTTCTTCTTTCATTTTCTTCTACTACGTTACTACGTTTATCTTGAACAAAAGCTTGATTTTCTTATGAGTTTTTCTTGGATTGTATGTGACTTATTTTTCAAGGGAACAAAGTTGATTACACGTTTTTGACAAGGAATTTTTTATTGTCTTTGTTCATTTCAATCTCTTTGAGTTACGTTCCAAAAGAAAAGAAAATAGAAAAGAAAAAGAAAATATCAAAAAGAAAAGCTTAGAAAAGAAAAGAAAAAGAATTGTTATTAAGAAAGTTGTGTTGATTAATCAGAAAATTCTAAGGTCCATTCAAAATAGAACCTCAAGGTTCTTATCAAATCCTAATCCAAGTAAAGTGTCTCTAACTCTTCCTTTCTAATTCCAATTGATATTTACTTTCTATTTACAATTCCGCAACTATACTCTCTAAACCGTGCTTTCTCTTGATAAATAGATCACAATCTACATAAATTAACTGTTCCCTGTGGATACGATACTCTTCTTACTATTATACTGTTGGATTTGTGGTTCGCTTTCCAGAAACTCATCAAGTATTTTTGGCGTCGTTGCCGGGGAACGATTTTCAATTTGTGTAGACCTTGGCGGTCTAGTTATTAGGTTTTTTTTATCTTAGGAATTTATTATTTACTTTTCTTTTTTTTCTTTTTTAGGATTACTATTTATTATATTAATTTTATTATCATAATTACAATTTTTTTTCAACACTTACCCTTTTTCAAGTTTCTCGTTTATGCTTCTGAGAGGTCAGGCGTCTCCTAATCAACTTCAGTTCGACCCGAAAATCGAAAGGACATCACGAAGGAACAGAGGTAGAAACTCGAGGAGGAGAAGAAGGAGATTAATTGTTGAAGAAACCAAAAACATGGCAGAAGAGGAAGCTCCAAGAAGGAGGACATTAGGAGATTACATCTCCCATCAAGGACCACGTCACTTCTCCAGCATTGTATTGCCACACAATGCAAGAGCTTTGGAGTTGAAGACTACACATCTTAACCTCATTAGTGCACATCAGTTCGCTGGATTGGATCATGAAAATCCAAATACTCATCTCTCTAATTTTTATGAATTGATTGGTACTATGGGTTTCAATGAAGATAGTTTGGAATCTGTTTACTTACGCTTGTTTCCTTTCTCTTTGATAGGTAAAGCTAAGGAATGGCTGCAATCACACCCAAATCAAAGTCTAACTGATTGGGGTGTGGTTGAGGAGAAATTCTTGTCAAGATTCTTCCCACCAGGGAAGCAAATTGAAGCCTAAGCAGATATTTCCACCTTCAGACAAGGGAATGATGAACCACTTTTTGAAGCTTGGGAGAGATTCAAATCTTTGCTGCGCAAGTGTCCCAACCATGGCTTTGAAGACATAGCCCAACTTAATATGTTTTGCAAGGGACTGCGTTCAGACTCCAAATCATTCATAGATGCTGCAGCAGGAGGAAAAATCTTATCCGCAGACGTTGATCAAGCTCTAGAAATTATCAACAATTTCGCACAGAATGATCAACAAGCTCAAAGTGGAAGATAGCCTGCACAATTACCAAAGAAAGGGATGCTCGAACTCAATCAAAGTGATGCTCTACTAGCAGGGAACAAGCTCATCAAACGTCAGATAGAAGCACTCACTGAGACATTGAAGGCACTCCCTCAACAACTGAAAGCTGTCTACTCGCAACCCGTCCAAGCCCAACTATTGATTTGCGACTTTTGTGGAGGTGACCATCAGAATGGTCAATCTATACAAGAAACACAACAAGAGCATGTCAACTACATGGGTAACCAGGGAAGGCAAGGGAATTTCTCTAATAACAACAACAATCAGTACTCTCAAGGTTGGAGAAATAACCAAACCAACTCTGGTTGGAGTCAGAATGGAGGAAGGCAACCACCCTACCAACAGCAGCCCTCAACATATGATAAATTGAATTCTTTGGAGGGTAAGATTGATGAATTAGCGCAAGGATTTAGTGGATTCAGAAAACCACTGAGGCATCAATCAAAACTCTAGAGAATCAAGTGGGTCAGTTAACAAATGAGATGGCAGAGCACAGGAAGCAACACTTCTCTGCGGTGACCCAAACCAATCCAAAGGAACAGTGCAACTTGATTGCTACTGATGGCAACAAGTCATAGGAGGAGGAGCTTGATGAGGAAGAAGAAATCATCTTCGAAGAACAATTGCTTCAAGAGGAAGTTGTTCATCAAGATGAAGAAAAAGCAGCCCAACAAAAGGAACCTCATGAAGAGAAGGTCTTGGTTACATGTAAGTCACTTGACCCAGGTAGGTTTACTATACCCATCTCTATTGGTAATCTACCCTCTACTCATGTTTTATTAGATCTTGGAGCGAGCATCAATTTGATGCCGCTATCTTATTTTAACAAGTTGAGTAATGTGAAGGTCAAGCCTGCTAATGTGAGATTGCTTCTTGCAAATAAATTTGCTCAAAGCCTACATGGAATAGTAGAGGACATTCAAATAAGAGTGGATAAATTTGCATATGTGGTGGGTTTCTACATTGTAGAGACAGGAGAGGAGGATACTGAAGTCCCCCTGATTTTAGGAAGACCATTCATGAAGGCTGCTAAAATGGTCATTGATGTTGATCGAGGGAAATATGCATTGAGCTCAAAGGATGAAACCATTGTGTTTCATATTGACAGGGGTGTATCCCAGTTACAACAAATTGATGCTATTTCCAAAAACTCTTCACAACTGCTAGGCTCCGGATTTCTGAGGAAGCCTAGGATGAGAGTAAAACACCCAGAGTCAATTTGGGAGTTCAAGTTCAAAAGAAGAAAGAGATCAACATCTGATACTAAGGAGGACAGTGACAATGAAGGAAGAGTCACAGACTGGCATGGAGGATGGGAACTCAAAGGTAGAACAGGTATGGAGTCAAACATCATCCTCCACTTGAAGCCACCATAAAGAGTGATGAGGACATGACCAAGGCACTTGAAGGACTTGGGGGACCCATGACTAGGGCAAGGGCAAAACAGGCAAAAGAAGCTTTGCAGCTTTTAGTGGCATCCCTACAAGTTAAGGGCGCAGACCTTAAGGAACCATTCCTTAAGGTTGTTCTTTGTCTCAAGCATGAGGAAGAGAATGGTAGCATGGAATTCAATGAAGTCCAGTTTCCATTAATGCATCAAGCCACTTAGAAGCAAGGAAAGGGGAAGAAAGGGGGCGGCCAAGTAGGGGGCGGCCAAGGGAGTGTAGGGCTGAGTTATTTTCTTTAATTTATGACTTTCAATAAACATTATGTGGCTGATTCATACTCATTCATGTGGCTGGTTGGTTACAAAGAAGGATTGAAAGGAATTGAAGGCAAAACAGTTAAAAGGGGACAAGGAATTAATGACAATGAATCACTTGTTGGGAGTTACATTTGGCTCTCATTGTTGCGGCCAAGAAGTGATGAATTTGGCTGATTTCTCAACCTAAAGTGGGCGGCCAACATGTGCTCAAAATGGCTCATTCATGATTTAAAAGTGTGTCCAAACATGTGATGAATTGAGAGAGTGAATACCACTTATGGTGGGCAGCCAACACATGGTTAATGTGTGTTAATCTCTTTCAATTTGTAACATAGGGTGGCTGATTGGATTAGGCACATGGGCGGCCATCTTAGGGATCAAGTTGCTGAATTTCATTTGCCTTAATTAAGAGAAAGAAACTAACCACAAGGGTGTAAAAGGGTGGGCGGCTACATAGGAGTATTAGGCATAGTTTAATTACTTTATTAAGCATTTTTATTTCTTTTTAATTGTAATGGGCTGAATACTAAGAGCCATGCATGGTGTACATGAGGCTATTTAAGTAGCATGCAAGCCATGCAAAAGAGACCTTAGAATGTTTATGTTAAAATTATCAATCAAAAGGGAGTGTTTCTCTTAATTTCTTGACTTGTCAAGAGTGAGGTTTATCAAAGGTTCTTCACCTTTGTGTGTGTAATCTCAAGGATTTATCTTTCAAACCTTGAAAGTGTGACATCCATTCTTCTTCTATGCTTGTTCTTATTCTTTTTTCTTAAACAAGTACCAATTCTATGCGTGAGAGCTTGTATGTGAGTGAATTGCTAATCAAGTTCTTAAGGGCCTAGTTATAATTCTTGTTTAGGAAAAGAATATTTTTTTCAAGTTTTATTTAGTACGTTGTTTAAAATTCAAGAAAAGAAAATCAAAGAAATTAGAAAAAGAAAAGAAAATACAAATGTTACAAGAAAAGTACTACTTTTCTGCCTCACATTTCTAAAGGTCCCTAATTCGCACATGTTGGTTCATATCAAAGAGGTTGCAAAACCAGGCGTCGAGTTAAAAGACGTTAAACAAGTGCTTCCTGGGAGGCAACCCGGTGTTTGTGAGTTTTGTTTTCATTTTTTATTTTTGTTAATTTTTAGTTTTAGGAATTACCTGTGTAATTAGGAGATTGCTAAATTGGGGATATAAATTTAAAAGGAATGCATGGAATCAAGTAGGAGTAGCAGAAGCAGAGAGAATACTGCACATCTGCGCTTCAACCTGCGCTATAGCGCAGGATGAAGCGCAGAATTTACTGGAAATAAAGGACTCTCTGGATTCTGCGCTTCACCCTACGCTATAGCGCAGGGTGAAGCGCAGCGACACGCTTCAACTTCTGAAGCAGTGCGCGCTCAACCCTGCGCTATAGTGCAGGGAACGCTGTTTAAATTTCGAAATTTTGAAACGAGGGAGTTCATTGCGAACTTCCCTCCGATTCCTTCCCTCGCTTTTTCTCTGATATTCTTGACCCTTTTCTTGCCTGTTTCTCACTCATATAGCCTCATTTTCAGTTTCCGACTTCACACCAGGTATGTTTTTATAGTTTTCTTCCTTTCTAACCGATTGGAATTTTGATTTTTTATTTTTATTTGAGCATAACCTTAGGTTAGGAAGTTTAGGATTCTAGGACCCCTTAGCAAAGAAACAATTGTTTATAAATGTTTAAAAATAGTTTGCATGTGGTTAGGATCTTTTGTGAGACATTCCTATTTGCTTAGGTGGTAGTTTTCAAATTGCTCAATAATTTCTGCAAATTATTTTGGTTAGTGCATGTATGATCAATTGCTCTGATATTTTTGCATGCCCTTACAAAAATAATTATGCCTTATTGCATGTTACTGATGACATGATTTTTGAGCATGAGTTCAATTCTCACTTTTGCCTGATTAGAATTGTTTAGGACTTGCTTTAACTTATCACTCTAGCATGTCTTAATTAATTAATTGGCATTTATTGGGTAATGGTTAAAATCAAAATGTTTATGCACAATTGTTTGATTAATTGATTGTTCTAATTATTGAAATTAATTGGCCATTTATTTCATAATTATGAGTAATTAAATATTATGATGCATAAATAATTTTGATTTGCTTCTCTTTTGCAAATGGTTCGAACAAAGAATGTCAGTGCTCCCAGTTCCTCCAGAAAGAACACAAGGGGTGCCAAGAGGAAGGCCCCCCGAGAGGGAACCTGACTTTGACCCTCAGCGCTTCAGGGACCGCAAGTCCTTTGAAGCGTATACTGATATCTCTGATTGCAAGTTCATCCTGGAGAGACCAGGCCAGCTCGAGGAGGGAGAGTATGAGGACTTTGCTGCTGAGATCCATAGGAGAGGATGGGATCGCCTTAGTCGCCCTGATGACTATTTCGATCCAGATATTGTGAGGGAGTTCTACGCCAACGCTATAGGAGAGCACGGTGTTAACCCCAGTAGGGAGTCCTATGTTCGAGGACAAGTTATCGGGTTTGATTGCGATGCATTCAACGCATATCTAGGACATCCCATTGAGGGGGATCGAGACCTCGTGGAGTGCGAGTTCCACGAAAGGACAACTGTTGTGGGGCTGCAGGGTAATGACCCCCTTGACCTTGAGACTGCTCAGCTCTTATGCTTACCGGGACATTCCTTTGAGAGGAATGCACAGGGGGAGGCTGCCCGGATACACAGGCATGACATGAGGAGTATTACTAGGATGTGGACAGTACTAACGCTGGCCAACATACATCCCACTGGGCATGTTTCTGACATCATTATGCTAGTGGCCTACCTCATATATTGCATCCTCACTGGCGCCACAGTAGATATCTCGCGGGTCATCACCAGCAGGATAGTATACTTTGCATCTGCTGTGTCAAACAGGACCCCTAACTCCAAGATCAGACTTGGCTTCCCCTCTCTAATCACCTCTCTCTGTAGATCTAGGGGTGTGGAGGTGAACCCCAGGGTTCGCATCCTACCACCTATGACCAGAGCATACATTGATGCCTACTGCATCCCACTTGAGGAATTAGAGGGTGGAGGGCAGCCAGCACCACCACCACTAGCAGACATGGATGCTCCAGTCTGGGCTCAGAGACTTGAGGCCCAGAACACTCACATGATGGCTCAGATGTCCACTCTCCACCGAGCCGCTGTTCACTTTCAGAGTACTCACTACCAGGTTGGTGTGGACCCCATGCTCCCTGCATACTTTCATGACTATTTACAGTGGCCTGGGGACAAGCCTATTTTCCCAGGGGGGATGGAGCAGCCGGAGCTGAGGATGGAGTAGCTCACATGGATCAGGACCACGAGGACTGATTTTTCTTTCCTATTTGGTGCTTTTCCTTCTTTTTCTTTTCCTTTTGCTTCTTTTTATTTTTCTTCTTTTATTTTATTATTTTCTTTTGATTTGTACTGTATCTAATTCTCACTAATACTTATATATTATGCAGTACTTATCCCGTTATTTTCTTGTTTTTCTGTTAAAATTTTAATTTTTTTTAAATTTTAGGACTTCAGGAAATTAGGAATCAAGGTAACTTTTTCCTTATTCTCTGTAAATAAGTAGTCTAACTAACCAATCTAGGAAAGATAATAGGGTCTTGTGATTAATTCCATAATCAGTTAGGATTAGGGTACTTCTCAAGAGAACCTATCAAGGTAGTTAATTAAATCCATTAAGTGCTTTATCAAGGAATTTTAGCCATAACCGGTGAGCTGAGAGCCCAAACACTTAAATTGAGAGCTTTTCACTGCTGCTTGTCAACTGTTATTGCTTGAGTTTTTAAATTTTTGCTTGCTTGAAGAGATATGGAAGTGACAAAGGCATATTTTGTGATTATAATATTTTGCTCAGTACCCAAAAAGCCAACCCTGATTTAATATTTCCATTTATTGATTTCCCATTTGAGCTTGAATATTTCCTTTGATGCACCCTAACCATATTCATTGAATGTAACCTGTCCCTTAATACTTGGGATAGAGAGCAAGGTGCACCACAACAAAATGGGATAAGAGGTTGGTCACAAGAGACTCAAGAGAAGGCACAAGAAATCACAAAAGAAGGATTCTCCCCCACAAAATAAATTTCTATGTTATGTTTCCTGTAAAAAAAAATCTGCACAAAAGTGTGGAGTTGAATAAGTTGGGGGGAAAATTTCTTCAAACAATTAGGCCAAGCTGAAAAAGGGTGACCATTCAAGAATGACCAGGTGAATTGAGAGAAGTCCCAAGCACAATCACAAGATGCTCTCTATTCAAAGTGTTCCTTGAATATCCAGAAAAAACATGATTTCTTGATAGCCCAGCCTCATTACAACCTAATAAAGACCTTTTGATCCATATTAACTGCTTATAGGTTCAAATTTTGGAAACGACTATCAATTCTAGTTGTTCAACAGTGGTGACAAAGATTGAGGGAAACACTTACCCATGAGAATGAGAGATTTCCTTGGTTTATCACTTACTGCTTTAATTGCTATTATTGAGAAAGTTTAATTGATGCTTGTATTTCTATTCTGATTGATGTATGGTAACATCCCTTGATCCTGAGTTTTTATTATGTTTGGAAAGTGACTGCTACTTAGGAAAGAGTTGAGGGATAGTTCCTTAAATTTGTTTTTAATTATTAGGAATACACTGGGAATAGAATTGATTTTTTATTGCAAAGAGGTCTCTTGCTTGAGGACAAGCAAGAAGTTAAGTTGGGGGGATTTTGATAAGTGAAAATTAGTTGATAAATTAGAGTACTTTTTAGTTCACTTATCAAGGATAAAATGGTAATTTTGCCCCAGTTTAATACCTTTTTATTAAATATTAGAGAAATTGTATTTATTAATCTAAGATTTGAATTTGATGCTATTTTGATAGAAATATTGCTGATTTTTGCAGGACATTGCGAAGATTTGATTTGAAGAATAAATAGCATTAAATGAGGGAGATATCTGCAAGATTTGAGATTGATTGAAGATATTTAATGAAGATTTAAAGAAGATTTGAAGCCATTAATGAGGAGACCACTTGGGAGAGCCCGCATGGATTACCTTTGAGTGTGTGAGGCTGCTGGTAACTCGGGGTCTTAGCAATAAAGTTTGTCTACAGTATTATAGAGTAAACCTAAAATAATAGATAGTTTTTACATGCATAAAGGGTTCGATGAGATGAAGTCCAATCCTAATCCAAGTAAAGTGTCTCTAACTCTTCCTTTCTATTTCCAATTGATATTTACTTTCTATTTACAATTCCGCAACTATACTCTCTAAACCGTGCTTTCTCTTGATAAATAGATCACAATCTACATAAATTAATCGTTCCTTGTGGATACAATACTCTTCTCACTATTATACTGCTGGATTTGTGGTTCGCTTGCCAGAAACCCATCAATGGCTACCATTTGTAGTTAACTCTCCATTAGGATTGAATGTAGTTGATTCTATCCCCAAGTGTATGTAAACTCTATCTTATTATTTATGAGCTCCCTATCTATAATATTGGTAATCTTATTCTGTGCTTAATTCCTAACTTCCGCGCTTGCGCCGGAGTTATAGGCTAGTTTCAACTAGGATTGAGGATGGGGGAGCGGATTCTGAAGAAACCCATTCTTTGAGTGAATAAGAGTACTCGGTAGCCAGTGAACCGAAACATGGGCGTTGCTAGTGATTGATGGGTAGTGACAGTACTCTAATGAAGGGCGTCTACAGGATAGGCATGGTTATTAAATTATTGATAGCAAGGGTTAGTTGATTGTAATCCCAGTGACTGAAACATGGGTGTTACTAGTGATTGAGGGGTAGTGGCAGTATTCTAATTGAAGGGCGTCTAAAGGATAAGCATGGTTTGTCAATGAGTCCCTTTACAAACGGAATAATAAACACAAAACAAGCCAAGGGTAGGTTTGTCGCCAGGGAGAGCCCGCACGGATTACCTATGAGTGGTGAGGCCTCTGGTAACTCGGGGTCTTAGCAATTAAGTTTGTCTACAGTATTATAGAGTAAACCTAAAATAATAAATAGTTTTTACATGCACGAAGGGTTTGATGATACGAAGTTCAATCCTAATCCAAGTAAAGTGTCTCTAACTCTTCCTTTCTTTATTCAATTGATTGTTAATTTGCAATTTAGATTTTCCGCACAACAATATTCTCTCAAAACCCGTTGTTTAATCTTGATAAATAGACCACGACTATACGCGAATTGACCGTTCCCTGTGGATACGATAACTCTCTTACTATTATACTACTGGATTTTTTGTTCGCTTGCCAGAAACCCATCAAGTATTTTTGGCGCCGTTGCTGGGGAACAGTTTCCAATTCGTGTAGACCTTGGAGGTCTAGTTATCAAGTTCTTATTTATCTTAGGATTTTTTTTATTTATTTTTATTAGGATTTTTTTTATTTATTCTTCTTATTATTTTTAGGACCCATTATTATCTTAGGAAATTTATAGTCTTTCTATTATTATTAATTCTCTTCAACACTTATCTTTTTTCAAAGTTTCTTGTTTATGATTCTGAGAGGTTAGATGTCCCCCAATCAATTACAATTCGACCGGAAATAGAGAGGACATCGCGAAGGAACAGAGGTAGGAACGGGAGAAGGAGAAGAAGGACAATTGTTGAAGAACCCAAAAACATGGCAGAAGAAGCTCCAAGAAGGACGCTGGGAGGCTATATCACTCATCAAGGACCACGTCACTTCTCAAGCATTGTGATACCACCAGCCGCTAGAGCTTTGGAGTTGAAGACTGTGCACCTCAACCTCATCAGTGCACATCAATTCGCTGGATTGGATCATGAAAATCCAAACGCTCATCTCTCTAATTTTTATGAATTGATTGGTACTATGGGTTTCGAGGAAGGTAGTTTAGAATCTGTTTACTTACCCTTGTTTCCTTTCTCTTTGATAGGTAAAGCTAAGGAATGGCTGCAATCACACCCAAATCAAAGCCTAACCAATTGGGGCGTGGTTGAGGAAAAATTCTTAACAAGATTCTTCCCACCGGGGAAGCAGATTGAAGCCAAAACAGATATTTCTACATTCAGAAGAGGGATTGATGAGCCACTTTGTGAAGCGTGGGAAAGATACAAGTCTATGCTGCGTAACTGTCCCAATCATGGCTATGAGGATATAGCCCAACTCAACATATTCTACAAGGGACTTCGTTCAGATTCAAAGTCATTCATAGACGCTGCAGAAGGAGGAACTATCTTATCCACGGAAGTTGATCGAGCACTAGAAATCATTAACAATTTTGCACAGAACGATCAACAAGCTCAAAGTGGAAGACAACTCGCTCAATTACCAAAGAAAGGGATGCTGGAACTTAATCAAAATGATGCTCTGTTAGCCGAGAACAAGCTCATTAAACGTCAACTAGAAGCACTCACTGAGACATTAAAGGCACTCCCTCAACAACTTAAAGCTGTCCACTCACAACCCATCCAAGCCCAACCGTTGATTTGCGATTTTTGTGGAGGTAACCATCTAAATTGTCAATGTGCTAATCAAGGGATGCAACCAGAGCAAGTCAATTTCATGGGAAACCAGGGGAGGCAAGGTAATTTCTCCAACAACAACAACCAGTACTCACAAGGTTGGAGGAATAACCAAACCAACTCAGGTTGGAGTCAGAATGGAGGAGCAAGACAACCACCTTACCAGCAGCAGCCTTCAACATATGATAAATTGAATACTCTGGAAGGTAAGATTGATGATCTTGTGCAAGGATTTAACGGATTCAAGAAAAATACTGAGGCATCAATCAAGACTCTAGAAAACCAAGTGAGCCAGTTAGCAACTGAAATGGTAGAGCACAGGCAACGCCACTTATCAGCTGTGACCCAAACCAACCCGAAGGAACAATGCAACTTGGTTGCTACTGATGGCAACAAGTCAGAGGAGGAGGAACCTGATGAGGAAGAGGAGATCATCTTTGAAGAACAATTGCTTCAAGAAGGAGTTGTTCATTAAGATGAAGACAAAGTAGCACCACAAGAAGAGGAATATCATGAAGAACGGGTCTTGTTACAAGTAAGTCACTTGACCCAGGTAGGTTTACTATACCCATCTCTATTGGTAATCTACCCCCTACTCATGCTTTATTAGATCTTGGAGCGAGCATGCCACTATCGTATTTTAACAAGTTGAGTAATGTGAAGGTCAAGCCTGCAAAGGTGAAGTTACTTCTTGCAAATAAATCCGCTCAATGCCTTCATGGGATATTAGAGGATATTCAAATCAAAGTGGATAAGTTTGCATATGTTGTAGATTTCTACATTGCAGAGACAGAAGAGGAGGATATTGATGTCCCCCTAATTTTAGGAAGACCCTTCATGAAAGCTGCTAAGATGATTATTGATGTTGATCGAGGAAAATATGAATTGAGCTCAAAAGATGAAAGTATTGTGTTTCATATTGACAGGGGTATACCCAAATTACAACAAACTGATGCTATTTCCAAAACTCCAACAAAGCTGTCAGGCTCCGAATTTCTGAGGAAGCCTAGGATGAGAGTAAAGCATCCAGAGTCAATATGGGAATTCCAATTTAAGAAAAGAAAAGGATCAACATCTAATACTGGGGAAGATAGTGACAGTGATGGAAGAGTCAAGAATTGGCATGGAGGATGGGAGCTCAAAGGAAGAACTGGTATGGAGTCAAACATCATCCTCCACTTGAGGCCACCATAAAAGGGTTGAGTAACCAGGCGTCGAGCTAAAAGACGTTAAACAAGCGCTTCCTGGGAGGCAACCAAGCCATTGTAAGTTTTAATTTTCATTTTATCAATTTTCAGTTTTAGAAATTGCCTGTTTAATTAGGAAATTGTTAAAATGAAGGATTTAAATTTTAAAGGAATGCTTGGAACCAATTAGGAGTAGCAGAAGCAGAAAAATTCATTGCAGATCTGCGCTTTAACCTGCGCTTTAGCGCTGGTGAAGCGAAAAATTAAAATTAAAAAAGTGGGTCTCTGACTTCTGCGCTTCACCCTGCGCTGCAGCGCAGGGTGAAGCGCAGCGGGTCACTTCAGTTCCTAAGGAGAAACGCGCTCCACCCTGCGCTGTAGCGCAGGGTGAAGAGCGCGGTACTTTAAATTGCCATTTTCGAACAAAGGAAGTTCATTTGAACTTCCCTTCATTCCCTCCTTTGCATTTTCTCTTATATTCCTAACCCTTGCTTTGCCTTTTTCACTCCTAATAGCCTTCATTTTTCATTTCTGAGCTTATACAAGGTATGTTTTATAGTTTTCTTTAATTTTAACCGATTGGAATTTTGATTTTTTATTTTATTTGAGCATAACCTTAGGATAGGAAACTTAGGATTCTAGGAACCTTTAGGAAGGAAATAATTGTCCATAATGCTTTAAAATATATTGCATGTTGTTAGGATTCATTGTGAGTAATTCCTGTTTGCTTAGGTGGTAGTTTTTGAGTGCTCAATAATTTCTGCAAATTATTTTATTGGCGCATGCATGCTTAATTAAGTGCTCATGATATTTTTGCATATCCATACATAAATAATTATGCCTTATTGCATGTTACTGATGACATGATTTTTGAGCATGAGTTTGATTCTCACTTTGCTTGTTTAAAATTGCTTAGGACTTGCTTTAATTGATCACTTTAGCATGTCTTAATTAATTAATTGGCAATTATTTGGTAATATTTAAAATCAAAATTTTTATGCACAATTGTTTGATTAGTTGATTGCTCTAATTATTGAAATTAATTGGTCATTTATTTCATAATTATGAACAATTAAATATTATGATGCATAAATAATTTTGATTTGCATTTGTTTTGCAGATGGTTCGCACCAAGAACGTCAGTGGACCTAGTTCTTCTAGGAGAGGCACAGGGGGTGCCAAGAGGAAGGCCCCTCAGAGGGAACCTGAGTTTGACCCTCATCGCTTCAAGGACCTCAAGTCCTTTGAAGCATACACTGACATACAGGAGTGCAAGTTCATCCTCGAGCGACCAGTCTTACTTGAGGAGGATGAGTATGAAGAGTTCTCCGCTGAGATTCATAGGAGGCGATGGGACCGCCTCAGTCGCCCTGACAACTACTTTGACCCAGATATAGTTAGGGAGTTCTATGCCAACGCCATTGGAGACCACGACATTGATTATAGGAGGGAGTCCTATGTGAGAGGACAAGTTATCAAATTTGATTGCGATGCAATCAATGCAATTTTAGGACATCCCATACAGGGAGACAGGGACCTCGTGGAGTGCCAATACCACGAGAGGATGGAGACTGTGGGGAATCATGGCAATGATCCCCTTGATCTAGAGACTACTCAACTACTTTGCTTACCAGGGCGTTCCTTTGAGAGGAGCGCATATCAGGAGGCTGCTAGGATCTACAGGAAGGATATGAGGAGCATAGCTCATATGTGGGCAGTGCTGATACTGGCCAACATTCATCCTACGGGGCATGTTTCTGATATAGTTATGCCCATGGCCCACCTCATCTACACCATCCTCACCGACGCCGTTATGGATGTCTCACGAATCATCACCCAGAAGATATCAGATTTTGCATCTTCTGTGGGGCGTAGGACCCCTAACTCCAAGATCAGACTTGGCTTCCCCTCTCTTATCACAACACTCTGCAGATCTAGGGGTGTGGATGTAAACCCCAGGGTTCGCATCGCACTGCCTATGACTAGAGCATACATAGAAGCCAACTGTATCCCAGCTGCAGAGTTACAGGTTAAGGATGAGCAACAGCAGCAGGCACCACCACCACCAGCAGCAGCAGACATGGATGCTCTAGTCTGGGTCCAACGTCTTGAGGTTCAGAACACTCACATGATGGCTCAGCTTTCCTCCATTCACCGAGCAGCTATTCACTTTCAGGGTAGACATTATCAGGCTCGTGTGGACCCCATTACCCCTGCGCAGTTTCATGATTATTTACAGTGGCTTGGGGACAGGCCTATTTTCCCAGGGGGATGGAGCAGCTGGAGCTGGAGCTGAGGATGGAGCAGCTCACATGGACCAGGAGGATGATTGATTTTTTCTTTCCTATTTGGTGCTTTTCCTTCTTTTTCTTTTTCTTTTTCATTTTATTTTCTTATTCTTCTTATTTTCTTTTTATTTTCATATTTCCTTTTTATATGTATTGTATATTATTACCCACTGATACATCATCTATATTTTGCAGTACTTATTCAGTTATCTTATGTTTTTCTGTTAAATTTTAAAATTTTTAGGATTCTAAAAATTTTAGGACTTTTAGAAATTAGGATTTAAGGCAACTTTTTCAAAAATCTCTGTAGTTAAGTAGTTTAACTAACCAGACTAGGAAAGATGATAGGGTTTTGTGATTAATTCCATAATCAGTTAGGATTAGGACACTTCTCAAGAGAACCTATCAGGATAGTTAATTAAAACCATTAAGTGCTTTATCAAGGAAATTTTAGCCAATAACCGGTGAGCTGAGAGCCCAAACACTGAAATTGAGAGCTTTTCACCGCTGCTTGTCAACTGTTATTGCTTGAGTTTCTGAATTTTGTCTTGCTAATAGAAGATATGGAAGTGACAAAGGCATATTTTGTGATTATAATATTGTACTCAGTGCCAAATAGCGAACCTTGATTAAATGTTTCCGTTTATTGCTTGCCCATTTGAGCCTTGAATATTTCCTTTGATGCACCCTAACCATATGCAATGATTATATCCTGTCCCTTAACACTTGTGATAGAGAGCAAGGTGCACCATAACAACATGGGACAAGAGGTTGGTGAATTGGAAGGTCAAAGAGATTCAAAGAGCAGGCACAAGAAATCACAAAGAAGATTACTCCCCCACAAATAAATTCTATATGTTATTGTTTATAAAAAAAATCTGCACAAAAGTGTGGAAATTGAATAAGTTGGGGGGGAGTACTTCTTCAAACAAAGAGGCCAAGAAAAGGGAGATAATTCAAGAATGACCAGGTGAATGGAGAGAAGTCCCAAGCACAATCACAAGTTGCTCTCTATTCAAAGTGTTCTTTGCATACCCAGAAAAACCATGATTTCTTGATAGCCCAACCTCATTACAACCAAAGAAAAGACCTTTTTGATCCATATTAACTACTTGCAGGTTCAGATATTCGAAACAACTATCAATTCTAGTTGTTCAACGGTGGTGAAAAAGATTGAGGGAAACACTTACCCGTGAGAATGATAGATTTCCTTGGTTTATCACTTACTGCTTTAATTGCTATTTTTGAGAAGTTTGATTGATGTTTGTGTTCTATTCTGATTGATGATTGGTAACATCCCTTAATCCTGAGTTTTTCTTATGTTTGGAAAGTGACTGCTGCTTAACAAGGAGATGATGAAAAGATCCTTGAATTTGTTTTTGATTTTTTTAGTTATTCAGGGGATAGAGTTGATTTTTGATTGCAAAGAGGTCTCTTGCTTGAGGACAAGCAAGAAGTTAAGTTGGGGGGTATTTTGATAAGTGAAAATTATATGATAAATTAGAGCACTTTTTAGTTCACTTATCAAGGTTAAAATGGTATTTTTGCCCCAATTTAATCCCTTTTTATTTAATATTAGATAAATTGTATTTATTAATCTTGGATTTGAATTTGATGCTATTTTGATATAAATATTTCTGATTTTTGCAGAATATTGCAAGGATTTGATTTGAAGGAAAGATGGCATTAAATAAGGGAGATATCTGCAAGATTTGAAGTTTAAACGAAAACATTTAATAAAGATTTGAAGATTATTTGAAGCAATTAATGAAGATATCACTTCCAATTAAACAAGGATTCTGCAGACAACCTTCCCAATTAAATCCAAGATGCTCAAATAAATACAAGATTTCATCAAGAAAAGGGAAACAAGGAAAGACAAATCAACGAAAATCAGTCTCGGGGAGAGATCAAATTAAAAGAGAAAGTTTGAAACTGCAGGTCGCATTCTGCGCTTCAACCTGCGCTGTAGCGCAGGGTGAAGCGCAACCCTCTGGATCCTGCGCTGCAACCTGCGCTGTAGCGCAGGGTGAAGCGCAGAACACATGATTCTTGCCCTGTTGCCATTTTTAGATAGATTTCTCCCCAATTTTCTTTGTCTTTCCTTAGCCTATAAATAGAACCCTCTTGCACTAGATCAAGTGTGCATGATTATTGTAATTCAGTTATATTTCAGTGATAATGCACCGGTTCTAATTTTAGAATAGGAGAGGCAGAGCACTGCACGAGGATTGAAGATGGTGACAGCGTCTTCGGTGGTTTGTATGACTACCATGTGTAGTTAACTCTCCATTAGAATTGAATGTAGTTGATTCTATCCCCAAGTGTATGTAAACTCTATTTTATTATTTATGAGCTCCCTATCTATAATATTGGTAATCTTATTTTGTGCTTAATTCCTAACTTCCACGCTTGCGCCGGAGTTATAGGCTAGTTTCGACTAGGATTGAGGATGGGGGAGCGGATTCTGAAGAAACCCATTCTCTGAGTGAATAAGAGTACTCGGTAGCCAGTGAACCGAAACATGGGCGTTGCTAGTGATTGATGGGTAGTGACAGTACTCTAATGAAGGGCGTCTACAGGATAGGCATGGTTATTAAATTACCGATAACATGGGTTAGTTTATTGTAATCCCAGTGACTGAAACATGGGCGTTACTAGTGATTGAGGGGGTAGTGACAGTATTCTAATTGAAGGTCGTCTAAAGGATAAACATGGTTTGTCAATGAGTCCCTTTACAAACGGAATAATAAACACAAAACAAGCCGAGGGTAAGTTTGTCGTCTAGGAGAGCCCGCACGGATTACCTTTGAGTGGTGAGGTCACTGGTAACTCGGGGTCTTAACAATTAAGTTTGTCTACAGTATTATAGAGTAAACCTAAAATAATAAATAGTTTTTACATGCACGAAGGGTGTGATGATACAAAGTTCAATCCTAATCCAAGTAAAGTGTCTCTAACTCTTCCTTTCTATATTCAATTGATTATTAATTTGCAATTTAGATTTTTCGCACAACAATATTCTCTCAAAACCCATTGTTTTCTCTTGATAAATAGACCACGACTATACATGAATTGACCGTTCCCTGTGGATACGATAACTCTCTTACTATTATACTAGTGGATTTTTTGTTCGCTTGTCAGAAACCCATCAACGCCATTTTTGGATGACCAGATAATGATCCATAATCATCCATGGACCATGTTCAAAGACATGAGTAAGATCATCACTATTACCAAAACGAATTAAGAAATAATCATTCTCAAGATCAACAATATGCACAGAAGAAGAAGGTTGTCAAATCTTAGAGAGACGATTCTGGAGCATCTTTAGGCCAATCCTCTTACCCAGTAGTTTAACAATGATAGCTCGCTTCCAAGGAATACTGATACATTTTTTTCTTTTTTAGAGATCTTAACAATTGGACAAAGAGGATCACACTCAGAGAGAAACTCCTGAAGGTCAGAGTCATCATCTTCAGAATCAGACGATGAGGAAGAGATGTCGTCATCTTCATTGTTCTCAGATTCATTTTCCGGGGAGGAACCCATACAAATATCCTTATAGGAAATAATCCCTCGTTGTAGTTTCATACTGGTCGCTGTAGGGAACATATCACCATGCTTCTGCTTCTTAGTGCTACGGATCAAATTGTCTACTTCCTCCTTAGAGAGAGCCGTGCCTTCCACCTCCTCAGCCATTTACAAATTAATTTCCCTAGTTGGATTATATTTATATTATATTTTTTAAATATAATATAATAAAATGTGAGTTTGGAAAGGTAAGAGAAAAGATGTGCATTTAATGTGAAGAGACTTTTCTATCATCTTTAGAGAGAAATTAACTAGGAAATTTAAAGCATTTATTTAATAGAGAAAATATTAAGTCAATCATGGTAATTTTATCAAAAAAATAATTAATATAGAAATTAATTTTAACTTTATTTATAAAAATTATCAAGACTCTACATAAAGTTCTTATAAAAAGACTTGAAGAAGTATGAGTGTATTAATTATTTAATATATCACATTCAATAAACTAAATATTTATTCTATTTCTCACTATTTCCTCTCTTTTATATTTTTTATTTCTCTATTACTCTCATCAAACCAAACTTAGCATAGTAGTGTGGTTTAATTTATACAAACAACCCACTACTTTTTAGATAAATAATCCTGAATTTGGAAAATGAGAACAGGGAGATAGTGATAAGGAGAAATGGCGCTGGAAGTGAGATTCAAAGCATAGAAAAAACATTTGAGGGAGTCTCTTACCGGAGTGGTGGTTGAGGATTTCACTCTTCAAGTTCAAATTGGGATTTATTTATTAAGAAGCTGATCGAGGTTAATCCTAAAATAAAGTTTTTTTTATTAACTACATGTATTCCCTATTACATACCCGTGTAAAAAATGTAATAGGGGGGATATTAGAGTAATTTATTCAATATTTAAAAGTGAAGAATGAAGTAAAAATAAGTGATATTTTGTAATTAATTATCATAATTCACAACCATTTAATTTATTATAAATAAGTGATATTTTGTAATTTATTATATTTGCAACCCTTCAAAATTTAAAAATAAGTGAAACAATTATTATAAGGGAAATTCTACTATATCCTCTAGTGAGAGAAAGTTTTGATTCCTTCTTTGATCATTTAATCAATTTGTCTCAACTTTTTTAAATGGTTTTAGTATTTTTGCGACACCCCTAGTTACCACTAAAAATGTCACATGTATTACACGTGACCAATGGAGGTATTATTTACAAGTCGTAAAAATGCGGAATTTTTTTTTTTTGAAAAGGGTTTAGTAGTTGTCAACCTACTACATCTCTAATTCTATTTTAGGAATTTATAAAATATTCTTTCCTTAATGGTGAAACTCGTTTTCGAAAACGCCGAGAACAATTACCACATCACATAACGTACATCATACATACATTTGCAAGATCATCATATGAAAATAAACAGTGCATAAAGATATATATACAAACACAGTGTACTTCTTGAGTCACACAAAAGTACCATCAGAATAGGAGTTCTAGAAGTGAACTAAAATAAATAGGACCTCAATAAAATACAAAAGAGAGGTCGCCAATCAGAGCTACCACTACTAGACTCAAATAACACTAATCTACTCGTCGTTGGAGGGATCCTCCTCTGGCTCCTTCTCCGGATCCTCCTCTGGCTCCTCCTTCGAATCCTCCTCCTCCTCTGACGTATCATCAATAACAATCAACTCTAACTCATCCGAGAGAGAGCGGCCTTGTGCATCAGAGCGCATAGGCTGAGAACCCGATGCCTCAGAAGTGGGTGAGAGTATCTGGGGGAGTCTGGCCCAACCATGTCTGCCATCCGTGATGACCGAGACGACACTGAAGAAGCAGGACGACGACGAGAGCGACGAAAGGTAGTGTAGCGCACTAATCCCGGTGGTGTAGGGAACTCAAGAGTCACAGGAACGGTAAAGTCTAACTCTGGGACCAATGGGAGGCTGGGGTGAGTGACGATGAGTCGAACCTCCCCGGTAAACACACATCTACTAGGGATGTCTGTTACCCGCCAGTTGCCCCTGGGCATCCATCTCAGCTGTACCCTCATTGTCGTCATAATGGGGATCTCCAATGCCGACTATCGACGTAGCGAAAGAGATACAATAACCGAAACAGAAAGGAAGGGTGAGAACACATCACATGAACTCACAACACATAGGATATGATAGACTAGAGCACACACACAGAATTTCCACACAATTTAACCAACAAGTAAATACAATTCATATCATCATGATGCACACAGACTAATGCATACTTGCAACTACAGTGTCATAACTAATGCATGAGGGCCCGGGGAAAATCACCATCCACAGTGCACACAGCAACTGCCCGACCATATATGTACAACGTATCAGGAGTTAGAGTCTGTACTAGCGCCGGTACAAAGAGCATTGCTCAATTTTGGCCAAATCATTTTATCCGTCTTCCAGACAATCTCAACTGACCCCGAAAATCATGAGAGCGACATGAATAGCTAAGCTCGGTTCCACGATCTCAACAATAGGGAGCTAACCTACGTCTTCTGAGATCTTCCAGGAGCTAGGCTATCCTCAGGGCTGGCGTCCCTTTTGAGGACCCGCTGGCGTTCTTTGCAAAACCCAATGCACCCTTCCCAACCGATTTCACATTGTACCAAGTGTCACTGCCATATTAGGTCGTAAGATTTTTCACCTTGAACAACATCAATGCTTTATGATGCATGTCACACAACAATGCTTTGCAGCATACACATCCTTACAGGCAAAGCCCATTGAATCATTCGACGTCACCACTTTCCCGTGGTACGGCCCGATTCAACGTCTTTCCTTCACAAGGAAAGCCAAACCCCATCTCGGGTTAAGACCGCACTCTCTCACTAAGCTTCTCAAGTCTTATGCAGAAAGAGTGTGTTGGTTATAAACTTTAAAGTTAGTTTGTATTAATGTTTTTCTTTAAAGTGATGATCACTTTCACTTAAGTTCTATGGCTTACTAAGACTTATGATTGTGTCTTATGGATAGTATTATCTATCTTAGTTCATCTTGTATGCCTAATTAAGATTAGGTTTATCCCTTAATTATGATTAGTCTTTATTAACTAAACTATAATTAATCTTAATTCTCCTCAATTAAGTCTTAATCTTTACTTAAGATCCCAATTAATCCTTAATTATCTCTTAATCTCTTCCTTAATCTTGGATTAAGCTTTTAATTACATTTGATCAAGATTAATCATAATTAATTAGTTCTTAACCATCATTAAGGCTTAATTACTTTATTAATACTTCATTAGTGGTTTAATGATTAAGATTAAGGTTAATCTTCATTAAAGTTAATTAACTTCAATCTTAATTAATTATCCTTGACTTGATTAACTTAGATGGATTGCATTAGTTAAGCCCACTAATAAACTTCTAGGTTTTAGTCTTAATGGGTTGGATTAGAGTTGAAGCCCAACTCTAATCTAAGCCCAAGTCTACAGAAATATTTTTGGTTGACTTTTATGAGTCTTTTGACTCTTTTTTTTTAAGGCATTGGGCCTAAACTAAAGGCCCAATGGTTAGGTAACTCTTAGGAACTTATTTTTGCACATTACCATCCAATATTAGGGTTTCTAGAGTGACTTTTTATTAGGTGCATTTTTGTATCCGAATTTAATTATTAGAGTTTACCAAAATTTCATTTCCATTTGGTTTAGTTATTAAATTAATTAGTTACACTTTTTAGCTTATTGGGCCACTAGGGCCCATAAACACTTTAACACTTTCTCTTGACCAAAATCAAGATCAAACCAAGTTTTTCATGAGTTTCTCATAAACAAACTCAAGAACATCAAGAACAAGGATGAACACTCATAGTGTTCATCAAAAACACCAAAAAATCCAGCAACCTCAAAATTCACCAAATCCAAGCATGATCACCCACAAGCACATTAACAAGCAAGTTTATCAATAAATTAAACCCCAAATATATAGCCAATGTGCAGATCCAATATCTCCCAACCCAGACTTTGTATCAACGATCCAACCGTTCACAATGAAGATTCAGATGTTATGAACCAGCCACCAAAATTTCATTCCGATCCAACGGTGAACGAATCTGCAGTCGCCATTTTACGGCCGCAGCTCTATGTAAAACGGGAAAAATTTCTTTCCAACCAATTCCACAACTTACATGCATCCAAAATCACCAAACAAGCACATTTCAAGAATCATAAAAATTTCTAAAACACATATATAAATCACATGCAAACAGCCGAAAACATTTTCAAGAAATAGGTTTCCAAAACTTATTTTTTTCAAGGAAAAAAGAGTTTAAAGACAAGGTCAAGGGTAATCCTTGACTCTAGTCATTATTCCTACTAGAGTTCAAGGTTCTCCCCCATTTACCTAAAGAAATTCTCCAAGATAAAGGTGCAGCAACTCCCAAACAGCCACTCCTTAGCACTCCTCTTGATCACCAAAACAATGTTCTACAAGGCTTGAAGGCTAAATTTTGAAGTTCAAGGCTAAAAAATGGAACCTTGCACTTGAAAGTGATGAAATGAAATGGAAGATGGAGAGAAAGAGGGAAGGGAGCTCACGACTCTCTTGGAAGAGAAAGGAAAGAAATGAGAAAAATGAAATGAAGTGTTTTTGCATGTAAGGAAAAAAGAGAATGGACAAGTGTTTAGGTTTTCATGACATTAGCTTTTCTTTATGCCATTTGTCTTAAGAAAGAATGTGAAACCATCAAGTGTCTCACATGCACACTCCACACACATGCAAGGCTTCTAGGGGAAGGAAAAGGAAGGATGATGCAGATTTTTGGGCCCGGGTCAAGAGTATTCGGGCCCGGCTCCTGAAGGAGTAGGGGTAAAAAGGTCATTTTCCACCAAAACTCCCAAAAATTCCCAAAAAATCTAGAAAAATAGGAAATTCATTCCTAACCTTATTTAAATAAATTTTGATGATTAAAATATTTAATCACTCAAAATTTACTAAATCACACAATTAAAAACAAACAGGCAAAAATGCGGGCTTTACAATTTTTACAGGGGACAATATTTATTTATTATAATTTATATTTTAATTTTTGAAAAGACTTTTTGACTCCCTATAACCATTATCCTGTACTTTTTTTTATTGTATTCCCCCATTTTTCACATTGTCATTTGTAATACCCATATATCTCATTTAAAATCTATTTTATGTATTCAAAATAATTTAGAAGAAAATCGCGGACTTTTTCCCACATAGTTTTAGTTTTTACTCTTTTCAATAAAAAAATAACAAGGTACCAGGGAGACCCTTATTATAATTCATGAATTATACTAAATTATACAATTTTAGTTTAAAATAATAAAAAAAGGTTAAATTATGTTTTTGATCCCCCAAAATATCACGATTTTCCCATTTGGTCTCTCATTTTATTTTTGTTCCAAAATGGTCCCCAAAAATGATTTTTTTCAATTAATTTTTTCCCAAAAGGTCCCTCAAATATATCAAAATTTCCAAATTAGTCCCTATAAAATATCGTGAATTCCAAATTAGTCTCTCAAAATATCACGATTTTCCCAAATGGTCCCTCCCTTTTTGGTGCCACATCAGCACTTTTTTGTTAAAAAGTACAGAGGGACTGGTTGGGAAAAAAAATCATTTTTGGGGACCATTTTGGAACAAAAAAAATGGGGACCAAATGAAAAAATTGCGATATTTTGGGGAACAAAAACATAATTTAACTAAAAAAAAACTATGTCCCTTTGTGTGTGTCAAAGGAACGCGATGCAAAAAATGCATGGAAAGATTTGTCTGAAGAGAACAAAAATCGGCAAATCGTTCTGCCATGTAACATGTTGTTGTCATTGTCTGTGTCTGTGTATGTGAATTTGATTAATGGAATAAATTCTCACAAATGGAATAAATTCTCACACCCTTTCCCTTATCGTTAGTCTAGCGACACCAGCTGCGAGCTTCTCTCTCCGGCACCGGCTAGTCAATCACGACCACTAACTCAGTCCGTCCGAGTTGCTGTTGCTCAAATGACATCCATTACCGACCTTTCTGCCAATTTCGCCACATGCTCTCGTCTTGTAAAAGTATACTTTTTTCTTCCTAAACTTTCAATTTTACATCTTTAATCTTATCTGGGTTCCCTTTATTTCTCACAATTCGGATTTGTTGTTTGCTGTCATCTACATGTTCCACTTTGATAATTTGTGTTTTCTGCCATCAACTGGCGCCTTTTGTGTTGTTACCCTGACCTATGAAGTATTTTGTTTGTTGGGTTGGGTTTAATTTGTCTGCAAAGGAAGCAGCATTAGCTGGAGTGAAATTGCTTTGCTTTCATGAAGCCTTCTCTTTTGTGGGGGCTAAAGATGGGGACAGTGTTAGAATTGCAGAACCTTTGGATGGACCAATTATGGAGAAATACTGCTCTTTGGCTAGGTGTAATACAATGTGTTCCATTTCTTGTTGTCTAATCCTATTGATTTTGCATTTTGTGCAAAATCGAATAAGATGTCTTTAAGGTTGTTAATAGATTATATTTTTCTGATGCATTGCATAGAAACCAGCATTTGGTTGTCACTTGGAGGCTTCCAAGAAAAAGGGCCTGATCCTGAACACTTGTTTAATACCCACGTCATAGTAGATGACACTGGGAAAATTAGAAGCTCTTACAGGAAGATACACCTGTAAGATGATTAACTTATAGTCAAAGTGAATTTATTTCCATCAAGTATAGTTTTGGGGCAGTTTTACTAACCTACTTGCCTTTCTAGTATCAACATGCTTTGAATAATGTAGCATATTGTTGCAAGTTTGCAACACAAACACAGGTACACAGTAGGAGCAAGAGATTATAGAGTAGGGAGAAAAAAAAAAAGAGGGGGGCAGTTCTCAGATAGCATGCAAGGGTAGGGAAATAACAATATGAACTGATCAAAGCTGGAAAACTAAAATACAAAATAATCCTTAGAATGGCAAACCCAATTACTTCAATTATCACTTCAATAGAAACCCTAACATGACACCCAATTAATCCTATTTATAACTAAAAACCCTAATTTAATCAACTAAAGTTATAACAAGTACCCTAATTTCTATAAATTTCTAATGACCTCCAACCCTGACAACTATTCATATTGTAAATACTCCCATATGATACTCAGTTTATTAGAGACCCTATTGACTCATTTATCAACTCCTTGATATAACTTATGAAGTATGGTCCTCCTGAAATCAGAAATTTACTGCTTTCTATATGTCATATTATGGTAGTATAGACAATTAATATATTTTCACTTTATTTTATTTGAAGGTTTGATGTAGATGTTCATGGTGGAAGGGTATATAAAGAAAGTAGTTTTACAGAAGCGGGTAGGATATTTACTCTTTACATCGTACTAAGACTAAATGAATCTGTTTCTTGCTCTAGTCCTCATTGGAACTTCACAATTTTGTAAAAATAACAAAAGAAAAAGAACCTATCAATCATTTTTCCCCACCATAGTATAAACTCCTTAATGGATGGTATTTCAATATAACTTCTTTTTATCCTATTCACACATTCATTTTCTTACTAGATAATCTGAGGATCAGTTGAAGTTATCACATGCCTGTATCCACTTAGAAAGAACAACATAACAAGTAAAGAATGATGAAGATAGCTAGTACTAGTCTTGGTGCTTAAGATAATATTTCCAATGATTTACTTTTCCTTCCATTTTTGGTGATATTTTCTTCTTTCTCCTTCATTTCTGCTTACGGAAAATGCAGATCTGCAGTTGTCCTATTTATTTTGTGGAAGGGGGATTGACAGAAAAAATAAGCACTCAGATATGAAATGAAGGGTAATTTTTCACATGAAATTCTATCTTGGTGATGTTTTCAGGGAAGGACGTTGTTGCAGTAGACAGTCCTATTGGGCGTCTGAGCCTGTGTTTGTTATGATTTGAGATTTCCAGAGCTTTACCAGTTGTTACGTTTCAAACACGGAGCGCAGGTATTAAATGAAAATATTTCTTTCCTGCTTAAAATAGGTTGTTCAGAATCTAAAATTTTATTGTGTTTTACAACATCCAGGTACTATTGGTGCCTGCTGCATTCACTAAAGTGACTGGTGAAGCACATTGGGAGATCTTCTTCGTGCTCGTGCAATTGAGAATCAATGCTATGTAAGAAATCATTTTTGCATCTAGTAATACTGCCATTTGCCCTCTTCTCCCATGCTTTCATCATCCCCAACTAAAGTGTGTTTAGATTTTAATCACTGGACAATGGACACACCAAATTCTTTCACCAGCCCATCCTCATGTGTTTTCTTGCTAATTATCAGTTATGGATAATTTTCAAACTTAAGGCTTTGTTTTTCATTTTTTATGTATTTGAAATGAATAGGACAAGTTATTAAGAAACTATGTCAGTAAATTTATTTCAACTGTTTTCTTCTTTGCCACTTATTTTAGAAATGGTTTGATGAATGAATTATCAGGTCATAGCTGCTACACAAGCTGGCAAACATAACGATAAAAGAGAAAGCTATGGTGATACATTAATTATCGATCCATGGGGAACCATTGTTAGTCGATTACCAGGTCAGACACTTGATACTTGCCCACCTTCATTAAGCTAATTTATTGAAACCAAAAGTCCACTAACCATAATTTACTCAATTTCTTTCTTTCTTCATATTGCATAGGTGGTAGTCTAACTTGAGGAACTTCTCACAACTTAAAGGGTTTATGCATAACTATTCTTATTTAGAATTGCACACATGTAAGAAAAGATGGGGGGAAATGGCAACTTCCGTAATTTTCTAATTGTATTTAGGATTTATGGATCTGACTTTATGACAGTCAAAACAGTTTTCATTCATGCGTGAAAAATTATTATATAAGATCATATATTTGAGCTGTGGCCTCAAATGGAGAAGGCACACTTTTGCTTGAATTTTCTTTCATGGAAGTTTGGTGCTTTTATTGTCTTTCTTGGAGGTTTAAGCTGTTGTGAGTTTATACATTAAAATTTCCTTTTTGCACCACGATTCATTTTTTCACTCTCCTTTATCGTCCAATTAATGCAGTGCTTGCTAAACTTCCTTATATTGTCCTTTTTCTTTTGTTTAAACCGTAATTTACTGGTTTTCATGGTTGGTTTTATTTTTCTGTTTAAGATCGTTTGTCTACAGGCATAGTAGTAGCTGATATTGATTTGTCATTGGTTGATTCAGTAAGAGAGAAGATGCCAATTGCTAAGGTAATTGTGTGTAGTATCTAATATGATATCTATGCTCATCCATGTGGTTCCAATAAAAAGTCTAGACCCACTCTCCTTTTTAGTGAGATTCATGATATTCACTTGTAGCGTGTTTGGTTTATTCTAAAGTCACGTTTTAAACATGGACCCAGGCCAACGCTACTGAGATCCACATTTGAAACGTGATTTTGGAGTAAACCAAAACACATAATAATAGAGAATGAGTTGAAATAGAAATAGTGTCTTGCTAGTGTTTCTCTTGTTTTTATTGGAGCGGTACTGCTTTTTTTACTCCTATCCTGATGTGCACATCTGTTACTTTGGTTTCAGCAAAGGAAGCCAATTGACTTCCGGAAAGCTGCTTCAGTCAAGAAGGGGTAGTCTATTTAAATGTGGGACCTCTATGTACCAAAATAAAAGGATGGGACTTCAATGCTAGATTACCCTAATGACGTTGTCTATATTTTGAATTTCGGTCTATGCTTGCTGTATTTATTGTAAGGATTAAGATTATTACACGAGTAAACTAGCAACGAGTAAACTAGCAAATCGGTTCTTGACTTTGTGGGGACCATGCAGTTTCGTCCCTGACTTTTTCAAAATAGCACTTTAGTCCCTAACTTTGTTAAAACATGCATAAAGTGCATGTTTTTTAATAAAGTGAAGGACTAAAATGCATGTTTTTTAATAAAATAAGGACTAAAGTGCATGTTTTTAAATAAAGTATGGACTAAAGTGCTATTTTAAAAAAGTCAGGGACGAAACTGTATGGTCCTCATAGAGTCAGGGACTATTTGTTAGTTTACTCATTATTACACACTTTATGGTAATAAGTACTCTCTTAGAAGAAGAATTTCATTGAGAAGTTTATTGTAGAACGAATGAAATTGATAGAAAAGTACCGGTTGAAAGTTGTAATCAGCTAAGGTAAATGAAGTGCGGTAAAGGAAAGTTATAAGAAATAGATGTAAATGGCTGAAATGTAAAGGAAATGTGTTAAAGTGCAGAAAAATAAATGAGAAAGGTAAATAATTGCAGATTTCATTGCCCATTTGCCCGGCGGAAATGTTTAACATACATAAAACAGTGTATACCATAGTTTTACACTGTCTCCACGTGTTTAATCTAGTCGGCATTGAGTGAAATAAAAGGAAAACCAAATTAAAGATATATAAAGGCAGATGACAAAAATTTCACGTGCCAGTCTCGCAGTCTCGCGCCTTCTCCAAATTTCCGGTCTTCAAACCCTTGTCTTAGAGAACAAGGCGAGAAGCACCTGAGTAATCTCGCAGTCTCGCGCCTTCTCCAAATTTTCGATCTTCAAACCCTCGTCTTAGAGAACAAGGCGAGAAGCACCTGAGTGAGCGACCAACCGAGTGAAGGAGGAAAGTTAGGAAAGAAACGAAGGTTATTTCGCAATGTGAATCTCGCAGTCTCACACCTTATTCAAACCCTTGTATTAGAAAATGAGACGAAAAGCACTTGAGTGAGCGACCAACTGAGTGAAGGAGGGAAGCTGGCAAAGGAACCGAGGTACTGACGGACGGAGCGGTGGACGATTTTGGCTAAAGCTGAGGAGGTGAGGCTTTGATTCATAGTATGCTATGGGTAAAGGTTTAATTTTCAGTCGGGGTGGACGATTTTTGGGTTTGGTAGTTATGAACCATTTGGGGCAAAGGTTTATTTTTTTTTCTGGGTTGTTTTCTAGTGTAAGGAAAATGCAGTGTTGGGTGTGCCTAATTCATGTTATGGGTAGAGGTATATTTTTCAGATGCGGTGGATGATTTTTGGGTTTGGTAGTTATGAACCATTTTGGGTAAAGGTTAAATTGTTTTCTCGGTTGTTTACTAGTGTTAGGAAAATGCAGTTTTGGTTTTGCCTAATCCTTAGTATGGAAGTGAGTGGCGGTTAGTACTTATTAATGGATATGACTCTGCTTGTGATTCGGTCTAATTTCTTGCCTCTGATACATCCTTTTCTATTTTTCATCCCTAAATGTGCACAAGTACAACAAACTGTTTCATGAGTTAAAAAATTGTGTTTGGCAAAAAGATATTTATAGAGCAAAATAGCCACTTCTGCGTTCAAAATTCTTTTAGTTACATTATTTGTACTTGCCCACATGTAGTGATGAAAAATAACTAGTACCCATATGCTCCAACTTGTCTATATCTGAGATCAAAATGCCTTCGGAATGTTGAAGGCATTCTATTGTATTTGTCTTCCTTTTAATAATAGTTGTTCCATGAAATACTATTGAGTTGGGAATCATTTTAGACTTAGGGTGAAGTAACATTTATTTTTCCTAGATCTCTACTAAGGTGTCATCTTGTTGGCTACAAAGTAACCAAATGAATACTTAAGTTCTGAGTCATTTTTTTTGCTTTGATTGTTAATCCATGTAATATGGTTGAACTTATAATTTCTTGAAGCTTACTAAAATTATGTTTGATATAAAAATTGTTGCATCTGTTGCACTTGGAATTATGTAAGAATGATTATAGGTCGTTTAATAGCATAATCCTGTGTGGATCCCATTCCCCATTGGAGAGACAATTCGAGGATGAGTACACACATTCGAAGTTTAAAGAGGTTCAAACCGAATTTAGAGAATAGATGATCTGCACTGCTGCCTGTGAAAGTGTGGAGGGATCCCTTTCATTGTATAAGGTGATAGAAGACGTGTATGTTGTGGGAAACCTTACAGAGGCGAAGTATGAAGTATTGTTCAGAAGGAACCCGGTTAGTGTCAATTGCAACTGTCTCATTTTTTAGTTTAAAGGGATACTTTGTATTAGGCTATATTTTCATTTGTAGCTTGAACCTAAGGTTTTTTATGAAAAACCATGTATTGGGTTAATTTGAGGACATACTGAATTTGTAACCTCTTATGATATGTGCTATGTAGTCATGTGTAATATATATTGTCATTAAAAAATCAAAGTGATATGTGTTTCATCTGTGTAATCCCTAAAGGCACAATGATGTTAATTTCATGCCATTTGATTTGGATATTGAAGGGAATCAAGCATGTGGTCAGGGTGCAGCGGAAATAAATGGATTCCCTCCCTTGTTATAATCGTTTTGCGAAAACACGAATCAAGGCATAAAAGGTATTAAAACGAAAGGTCATACCTTATTAGGATTATGAACGAGGCAATAGTAGCCACGTCTCTAGTGGTGTCCACGCCAACAGCCGAACTAGGAAACCCTCCTCAACTCTGCTAGTAGCCTTAGAGAGTAAAAAGCGATTGCTTATGTGTATAGGGTAGTGCATCTCATGCTCTATCATAGAGTGGTGGCTAGGGTTTTACTCCTTCACTCACTTAACCCTCACAATTATGGGCCTGACCCATTATGTTATAATTATAATTTAAATTAGAATTAGAATTATTATCCTTTCCTAGTGGCATGTTGTATGCATGTGACCCAATAGGCTTTTAATATTTGGGTATGATATTAAAAAAAAAATCCTTTTTATATTTAATATCATAAATAGTGAGCGGTATCTAGCAATACATCACTATCCAAATATTGAGATTATCAATAACTTTGATAAATCCTATTTTATGATAATAATTTATATGATATGTCCCTTTGTCCAAATATTTAATTGAACACAAGGGCATGGTTGTGTCAACCTTGTATAGTTCAATTTATGTTTTCTTGATCCCCAAGTAGACTGTACAGAAAATAAACATCTCATGTTTATCCTCCTGAGCATGGCCATGCATTTTGCAGTCTCACTTTATCAAGAGGCCTACAGATATAACTCCTGTTACATAGGAGGGACAAATACCATCTAGGGCACTCACATTCCACCACATAATTCATTATATGTCCAAATACCAACTTTATGATCACCCTGTTACAGGCAACATTTGATGATATTCAAAACACATAATTCCTTATGTAGGAATCGTAGTGATTTCAGGTCGAAGGACTTCATATAACACTTATCAATTTAAGAAACGTTCATGACACTTATGTAACAATCCATGCAACGTTCTTAAGGTGGGTCTGTCCAGTACACCATTACTCTTAATGTGTACCTATGTGAGCACATGATATCTCATATCCATGATCTGTGAGATGTGATCATCAATGAACTCACATACTAGTCTAAATGCATCTTTGTCCTAAGATGATACTTGACTAGGGACTTTTTTAAGAATAGTTCTTCATAAGATCTCACAATCAAGTCATCTACTTGATTTCTTATGAAGTTTAAGTTTATTACTCTAAGGACATTAATTGTATTCTTTAAAAGAATGAATTGCCTCTATAAAATAATATGATACATGTGATGGATGTTTCAAAAACATATAAGTCTCTAGTGCATATACCTAACAAATATTCATATCAGTTACCTGTTGGAGATGTCAGTTCAACACAAATTGTGACCTCAACCATTGCATCTGGTGGATTTGTTTCATTGCTGGCCACGTTTGACAATCAGCTTACACCGATAGAAAAGGCACGTTGCTTACTTCCGAACATTACTTTAAGAATTATGCCCCGGATTTCCACATGACAGGGTGTTTGTTTTGTTTTAGGGTGCTACTACTGCCAATGATGATACTTATTCCAACGTGGGATATATGGCATGACAATATTATGGGTTTAGGGTACATTAGCCCAGATAGTATGTTTCCTAATCAATTACGTCTTATTTTTAAATTTTATTCTGGTTTGGAGTAAGTTTCAAGGTGCAGAAAAAAATCCCACGTGTTAACTGCTGATTAAAAAATTATGATTGTGAAGGTTGGTCATTGTAATAATGCAGATATTTTGGTCAGGTGTTATGCTGAATTCTTTTTGGGATACAATGTAGTGTGAATGGTGCACATGGTTTTTGATGTTTGCATGGTTGAAGAGTAATGACTTTTGGATGCTCATGCTGTAACACCCTAAATTCTCAAGCAGGAATTTAGTCCGTTGGAAACCAAATTCCTAACTCAGAATTTAGAATGTTATACTTTAAATATCGACCTGTTCTATAAATTATCGCAATCCCAACATAATAGGATAATTTACATCAAACCATAGAGAAATTAAAGTCTTTTAACCACATCAAGTTAACTACCCAACAGAGAAAGGTCATACAGTCCATTTTACAATTCTAATCCAAAAGGTTACTACAAGTTTAGGTCATAGTTCCGAAATACAAAGCAAGTCTAACTACTACAAAGGGCATATACAAAAGTCATCCACTAACTATATACAACAAAATATTAAGTCTTCAGCTTTCCAAAATCATCTCCGAGGCTCATTACAATGAGGAGAAGGAACCTGAACATCTAAACAAAATCCACATAACTTGTGCTGAGATACAATCTCAGTGAGCAAATCTCAATGCATGTATGTAGAACATATATCTCATGAAAATTCAGGCCTTAAATTACTATAACAGTCTCCATCTAACATATTCAATGGTATGCTTAAAATGCTTGCCCGGTAGGCCATGTACAATCACAGTCTAGAGTTAGACCTGAGCTCAGACTACAGGGGATATCTCCCCAGGGGACGAATCCCACCCTACAGTATTTGACCGAAGTCCAGTAATCGTTCAGAACTAGATTGAATAACTAATTCGACAATTAAGAATTGATAAATATCGCGAATTTCGTCAATTTCGACACTTTCGATAATTCGAACCTTTCGAAACGAACGCCAATTCGACACTCAATTGTCACCAAGTCTACATATTCATCAATTCCTAAATTCGAAATAAATTCTCAATCCTTAGTTCCATCTTTCGGAACAAGATTAATTGGAGAAAACGGAACGTTTCGACTTTTCGAGAGTTTCGAAACTTTCGAGAGTTTCGAAAGTTTCGAAACTAACGATAATCAAGAATCGATCCGTTCTAACCGATTAAATCGTTCCCCAGTAATCAATTATCAAAGACAAACACAATCAACATCAATAATCAAGTATAATCAGAGAATGGGAGAGAGAGAAGTGGGTTCAAGGGTTTTGGAGACCAATTCCTAATTCTAACAATTCAAGTGAGAATTTACTCACCAAAAGTAGCAATTCGAGTAATTAGATGGAAGAATTGTGATTCATAGCTCCGTTCCGACGTTCCTACTTCGTTCTGGCACTTTCTCTCTCTAGACTCGCACTTTCTCTCTCTAAACTAGGTTTTCTCCCAAAATTCTGATGAATTTCGCGTCCTGGGTATATATAATTTCGCTCAGTAATCGATTACCAAACCCTGGTAATCGATTACTGAAGGCAAAATTAGCCTAAGAACCCATTCTGGGAACCTGGTAATCGATTACCATCTCTGGTGTATATTGTGTACATTTTTTTTTTTTGTGTTATGTAATGAACACAAAAAGTGTAAAGTTATTGCAATGCTATTATGGGACAACAATGTGTATAAGCACATACTAACATAACACAGGACTATGTTGTCATCTTCAAGTCAGGGAAATACACATATCAAAAACTTACATCAACCTGAGATTAATTAAATATGACACTACAATAACCCCTCTGACAGAAAGCATTAAACCATAAGGTATAAAAGACAGTTTTGTATAAAAGTTAGATATCCTGTTATATTAACCAAATATCACACTGTAATGACCACTATGACAGACACCCATTAACCAGAAACTAACATAACACAGTTCTATACAAATAACTTACATGAAAGTGTGAGATTAAGCAAATATGACACTATAGTGAACCACATGACATACTCCATTACCAGATAATAACACATACATATATGAAAATGTTTCATCAACCTGTGAAGATTAACCAAATATGACGCTGCAAAAACCCCTCTGACAGAAAGCATTAACCATAAGGTAACAGAAGACAGTTCTGTATAAAAGTTACATAGCCTGTATATTAACCAAGTATCACACTGTAATGACCACTATGACAGGCACCATTAACCAGAAACTAACAGAACACAGTTCTATATAAATAACTTACATGAAAGTGTGAGATTAACCAAATATGACACTGTAATGACCACAATGACAGACTCCATTAACCAGATAATAAAAGTAGACATATGAAAAAGTTGCATCAACCTGAGATTGACCAATATGAATGCTGCAATAACTCCTTGACAGAAACCATTATCACAAGGTAAAAGAAAATAGTTATGTATAAAAGTTACATAAGCCTGTTATATTAACCAAATATCACACTGTAATGACCATTATGACAAGCACCATGAACCAGAAACTAACAGCACACAATTCTATACAAATAACTTACATGAATGTGTGAGATTAACCAAATATGACACTGTAATGACCCAATGTTAGACTCCATTAACTAGATAATAACAGTAGACATATATGAAAACGTTTCATCAACCTGTGAGATTAACCAAATATGACGCTGCAATAACCCCTCTGACAGAAAGCTTAACCACAAGGTGACAAAAGACAGTTCTGTATACAAAGTTACATAAGTCTGTAATATTAACCAAATATCACACTGTAATTGACCACTATGACAGACCCATTAACTAGAAACTAACAAAACACAGTTCTATATAAATAACTTACATGAAAGTGAAATTAACCAAATATCACACTGTAATGACCACAATGACATACTCCATTAACCAGATAATAACAGTAGACATATGAAAAAGTTTCATCAACCTGTGAGATTAACCAAATATGACGCAGCAATAACCCCTCTGACAGAAAGCATTAATCACAAGGTAAAAGAAAACAGTTATGTATAAAAGTTACATAAGCCTGTTATATTAACTAATATCACACTGTAATGACCACTATGACAGGCACCATTAACCAGAAACTAACAGAACACATTTCTATATAAATAACTTACATGAAAGTGTGAGATTAACCAAATATCACATTGTAATGACCACAATGACATACTCATTAACCAGATAATAACAATAGACATATGAAAATATTTCATCAACCTGTGAGATTAACCAAATATGACGTTGCAATAACCCCTCTGACAGAAAGAATTAACCACAAGGTAACAGAAGACAGTTCTGTATAAAAGTTACATAAGCCTGTTATATTAACCAAGTATCACACTGTAATAACCAAGTATTATACTTACCCCTCTGCGCAATGCAATGCTGTTACCCACCTAGTTAATGTTGTGTCCGTACATGGTTAATGCAATGAACAAATTGGTTAATGTGTGTAGAAAATGAAAGGCCTGATTTTTGAACCTTAATTGAATGTTGTTACCACCTGGTTAATGTTGTGTCAGTAGATGGTTAATGCAATGAACAAATTGGTTAATGTGTGCTTCTATATGAAAGGCCTAGTTTTTTCGCCCTTATTGAAGTTAATTACAAAGTATTGCAGTTAAGCATAATGACTGATCTTTGGTAACCATGTCCATGACATAACCAATTTAAACTTATCCACTGTGCGCAATGCAATCGTGTTACCACCTGGTTAATGTTGTGTCCGTGCATGGTTAATGCAATGAACAAATTAGTTAATATGTGTAGAAAATGAAAGGCCCGGTTTTTGGACCTTAATTGAAGTTCTTTAAAGAACTTAATCGTAATCCCTATTCTTTGGTCACCATGTAATCCATGTTCTTTGCTCACTATGTCCATGACATAACCAGTTTATACTTACCCCATGGCAATGCAATATTGTTACCACCTGGTTAATGTTGTGTCCGTAGATGGTTAATGCAATGAATAAATTGGTTAATGTGTGCTTCTATATGAAAGGCCTAGTTTTTTTACCCTTAACTGAAGTTAATTATAAGTATTGTTGTTAAGCATAATGACTGATCTTGGTAACCATGTCCATGACATAACCAGTTTAAACTTATTCACTGAGCGCAATGCAATGTTGTTACCACCTGGTTGTTGTTGTGTCCGTAAATGGTTAATGCCATGTACAAATTGGTTAATGTATACAAAAACTGATATTATAACCATTAATGATTCCTTTGTACATCCTAATTTTAAGGGTATGCAAAATGGTTACAAAATCAATTAAACTCGAAGTCTTCAAGGAGATTTGCAGCTGCCAAAACCCTCTGTCTTTCTTCATTCAACCGATGTTGTTGAGTCTCAGAAGATAAAATCAAAATTGTGAATTTATCTTGAGTCTCATGCTCTTAGAGTTTTAATGGATTACAAATATAAAACATAATAATGATTATAAGAATATCCTCTCACAAGCATTATGCTTATTTTTAGATAAACAATGCTGAAAAGGATCATGAGAAAAGAGTTCAGAATGTCTTAAGAGCTGAACATCATCTGAAGAGTTTCATCGTCTGAAATTCATAAAGGAAAATATATCAATTGCATCTGAAGGCTGAAGGTATCAGATTCAAATGAAGATCTCATGAAGACGTCGCTGTCGATACAGAACGTTCATCTTCTTGGTCTAACTCATTTCAGCATAAGAGACATGAATGCTTTTCCATCTCGTTCAAGAGTATTGCACAAATAAGGAAAGTCTGCAATGCATGCTGCACCTGCAACGTAAAAGCATTGTGTGCGCAGAACCTGCACATGAAAAGCATCCCAGGATTACTGGAAAAGAAGTCCAACGTCTTAGAGAATTTAATGCTATTTGACAACGGGAAAAATAGTATCAAGGGCTATATAAAGACTTGTGATTTTGAAGACGTCGCAGGACAGAAAATTAAGAGAAATATTCTTTGAGCCCTTACGCTGCAAAAATGCTGTGAAAATCACTCTGATATATTCTTGTACAATCGTATTTCATATCCTGAGTTAATCTCAGTTTGTACGTGAGTTCTAGCTATCATCTGAGATAGTATTATAGAACATCCTCTGTTTAGATTAAGCGGATTGGGTTATAAGCCTGGAGTGGCTTTCTGTCTAAAGAATACTTGGGTTTATACACTTGGATAAGTGTCTGACAGCCTGAAAAGGCTTGTGTGGAAGAAAGAATACTTGTGTGAGAGCCTGAAGAGGCTTGGTGTAAGAAAGAATATTTGTGTGAGAGCCTGAAGAGGCTTGGTGTAAGAAAGAATACTTGTGTGAGAGCCTGGAGAGGCTTGGTGTAAGAAAGAATACTTGTGTGAGAGCCTGGAGAGGCTTGGTGTAAGAAAGAATACTTGTGTGAGAGCCTGAAGAGGCTTGGTGTAAGAAAGATTACTTATGGTAGAGCCTGAAGAGTCTTGATAGAAAAGAATACTTGTCATTCTTGCAAGAATAGTGGAAATCCATTGGCGGGTTGCCTTTGGGACTGGACGTAGCTCACGGTGAAGTGGGTGAACCAGGATAAATTTGGTCGTGTTCTCTTCTTCCCTTAAACTTTGTGAATTTGTTTTTCATCTAATCAAAAAGGGGTGTGAAAAGTATTTTAATCAGAGAACCTTATCGTTTATCAAAGTTACTATTGCAAACTAAATTTGTGTCTGAACACAAGTTCAAAAGATTTACCAAAATCTTCAGATTGTAACACATCAGAAGATTTTTCAAAAATGATCAATCTAAAATTTCTAAAGTATTAAGGTTTCCGTTGAAACACTATTCAACCCTCCTTCTAGTGTTTCCCTGTGTATTTTCAGTTGGTACCAGTGCTTAACCTCGGGGTTAGCACCTAATCAGTGCAAAGGTCAGATCAAATGGAACCCTCCAACAGTAACAGACAGTACATCACTGAAGGAGCCTCTATTACGAACACCCTGCATTCAATGGAGTGGATTACCATTACTGGAGGGATCGTATGAAGTTGTTTACTGAAAGCAACAACATTGATGTATGGGATGTGGTCACTGATGGAGAATATGTCCCTATGCATGTTGGAGTGCCCATACCTAAGGCTGAATGGACCTTAGAGCAGAAGGAGAGTTCAGTTAAATGCCAAGGCCAAACTCTATCTGATATGTTCATTGAACAAATCAGAATATGAAAAGGTTCATGAATGTTCATCTGCCAAGGAGATTTGGGAGACACTTGCAGCTGCCCATGAAGGGACAGAGACTGTCAAGCAATCCAAGATCTGTATGCTTGTACATCAATATGAGATGTTCAAGATGGAAAAGTCTGAAACAATAGACCAAATGTTTGGAAGATTTCAGACAATAACACATGGACTCAGGTCCTTAGGTAGAACCATTGAATCTGGAGACAACAATCGAAAGATTCTAAGGAGTTTGCCAAAGTCTTGGAGACCCAAAGTTATAGCCATTCAAGAAGCCAAAGATTTGAATTCTCTAAGAATGGAGGAACTATTGAGGTCTCTCAAAGTTCATGAGCTTGAACTTGGGGAAGATGACATCAAGAAGAAATCACTGGCATTGAACTCAAAGGCCAGAAAGTCTAGGCATGATAACATGAAGGCCATGCAAGCAAAGGACACCTCAGATGGTGATACTGAATCTGAAGGTTGTTCAGAAGATGATGATCTTGCTGTTCTCAGCAGGAAAATCAAACAGATGCTGCAAAGAAAAGATAGATTCAGAAGATCGCAACCGTCTAGTTCAAAACTAGGTAAATCTAGTAAAGATTCTTTTAATACTGACAAAATTACCTGTTATGAGTGCAGACAGCAAGGCCATGTAAGGTCAGACTGCCCAAAGCTGAGAAACCAGTCCTTCAGAAGAAGAAATTCTTCAAGAGGAAGAAAGGATTGATGGCTACATGGGAAGATCTGGATGATTCCACTTCAGAAGAAGAAGATGATACTTCAGAGGAAGCAAACTTGTGTCTGATGGCTAGTCTACCCTCCTCAGTAGTTCAGATTCAGAGGTAATTCCTCAAACTTTACAAGATCAATATGATGACCTTGTTGAAAGTAGTAGAGAGCTTTTTAATGAATTTAAAGAACTCTCAAGAGCTTTTACTCAAGTTGTTGAGGAAAATGAGAAGTTGCAAATAGAAAATCTTGCTCTCAAAGAGAAGCTACTTCGGAAAGATCCAAGTAGTTCTGATAATCTTGCAAAGAAAATAAAAAACTCAAAAGCAAGATTAAAGAATTAACTCTGGATCTAGCCAGATTTGTCAAAGGAACTGATAATCTGAATAGATTATTGGGCTCTCAACGGCACTCCTTAGACAAAAGTGGTTTAGGTTATTCAGAAACATCTTCTTCTGAATCATTAAAATTTATAGTGCCTGATAAATGACCTATGAAAGGTAATGGGTGTTCTATTTGTGGAAATCCTGGACATGATCAGTCTCAGTGCAGACACAAAAGGAAAACAAAACCCAAAGCTAACAAAAGAGGACCCAAGAAGGTATGGGTACCTAAGAGTTTAATTGTTCCTGTTGCAGATGTGTTTAACAAGACAAAAGAAACACCACAAATGGTACCTGGACAGTGGGTGCTCGCGGCACATGACGAGAGAAAGGTGTTTGTTCCAAAGCCTTAGACCCAAGGTAGGAGGAGTGGTCACCTTTGGTGGAAATCAGCAAGGGAAGATCACTAGTATTGGGACAGTAGGTATGACTCCTTTTTCCCTAATTAAGAATGTACTTCTGTTGAAGGTTTACAAACACAATCTTCTGAGCATAAGTCAATTATGTGACAGTGGATATATTGTATCTTTCACCAAAGAAGGCTGTATAGTCAAAGATGCTTCAAATCATATCCTCTTTACTGCTTAGAGACACAATAATGTTTACAAGATTGATCTAGAGGAACTTGCAAATCAAAATGTGAAGTGCTTTGTTCAATTGAAGATGAAAAACAGATTTGGCACCAGAAACTTGGGCATGCTAGCTTGAGATTAATCTCAAAGCTAACCAAACACAATCTGGTTAAGGGCTTACCCAAGCTTTCATTCAAGTCTGATATTTTATGTGAAAATTGCCTGAAAGGGAAACAAACAAGACACTCTTTTAAGAGTAAAAATGTTGTCTCAACTAGCAGACCTTCGGAACTGCTTCACATGGATTTGTTTGGACCTACTAGAACTAAGAGTCTTAGCAAAAGAAATATGGATTGGTTATTGTTGATGACTATACAAGACTCACATGGGTGATATTTCTGAGAAGCAAAGAGGAAACCTTTGAGAAATTCACAAAGTTCTGTAAGAAGGTTCAAAATGAAAAGGGAATCTGCATTTCTGCTATTAGAAGTGATCATGGTGGAGAGTTTGAAAACTCAAGCTTCAGACTGTTTTGTGATGAGAATGGGATCTCACACAATTTCTCTGTGGCTAGAACACCTCAGCAGAATGGGGTAGTTGAGAGAAAGAACAGAAGCCTACAAGAAATGGGAAGAACCATGATCATTTCAAGCAATCTACCTAGATCCTTTGGGCAGAAGCTGTTCACACAACATGTTACATTCAAAACAGAATTTAGGTAAGACCAATTCTCAAAAAGGACTCCATATGAATTGTGGAAAGGAAGAAAGCCCAACATTTCCTATTTCCATATCTTTGGATGTGTGTTTTATACTTAACACTAAAGATGATCTACGAAAGTTTGATGCTAAGTCTGATAAAGGTTTCTTTATTGGATATTCTGAAACTTCTAAAGCTTACAGAGTATATAACTCAAGAACTTTAGCTGTGGAAGAATCTATTCATGTAAGATTCAATGACTTTAAAGAGACTGATAGGGAACTATCAGATCTAGAAGATGATTTTGCAGGTATGGAGATAAATCCAGAAGTTAAATCTGAAGGACCTGCTGAGAAAAAGATTGAGTCAGACTCTGAAGCTGGACCTTCTCAGGCCAACATTATTGAGTCTTAGACAGAGAATGTACCTTCTCTTAATCGTGACTGGAGATATAGAACTCATCATCCAAGAGAGCAAATCATAGGAGACACTTCAGAATTAGTTAGAACAAGATCAAGGCTCAGAAGCTTGAACAATCTTGCACTTCTTTCTGAAATCGAACCTAAAAATATAGAGGAAGCTCTGCATGATGAAGGATGGATCCTAGCCATGCAAGATGAGCTAAATCAATTTGCTAGAAGTGATGTCTGGACACTTGTACCTAAACCCCATGGGAAAACTATCATAGGAACCAAATGGGTGTTCAGAAACAAGTTGTCAGAAGAAGGAAAGGTAATCAGAAACAAGGCCAGGCTTGTTGCTCAAGGTTTAATCAGCAACAAGGTATTGATTTTACTGAAACTTTTGCTCCTGTAGCTAGGCTTGAAGCCATTAGGATTCTATTATCTTATGCAGTAAATAATGGCATCACCTTATATCATATGGATGTTAAGAGTGACTTTCTCAATGGTCTTATTGAGGAAGAAGTATATGTTAGACAACCACCAGGTTTTGAAGACATTACTTTTCCAGAACACGTTTTCAAATTGAAAAAGGCTCTTTATGGTCTAAAACAAGCACCAAGAGCTTGGTATGACAGATTGAGCAATTTTCTCATCAAAAATGGTTTTCAACGAGGAAAAGTAGATACAACTCTATTTAGAAAAATGTCTAACAAAGATTTCTTGTTCAGATATATGTGGATGACATATTTTTGGTTCTACTAATTCATCTATGTGCAAGGAGTTTTCAAAGCTTATGCAATCTGAATTTGAAATGAGCATGATGGGGGAACTCAAGTTCTTCCTTGGACTTCAAATTAAGCAACAAATTGACTGTATATGGATCCATCAGGAGAAATATACTAAGGAAATGCTTAAGAAGTTCAACATGAATGATTGCAATCCTATGGCAACTCCTATGCACCCTTCACACGTTCTTAATAAAGATGAAGAAGAGGAACCAGTAAATCAAACCCTGTATAGAGGGATAATTGGCTCATTACTGTATCTGACAGCGAGCAGACCTGACATTATGTTCAGTTGTGTCTTTGTGCTAGATTTCAGTCTGATCCAAGAGTTTCTCATTACAAGGCTGTAAAGAGAATTTTCAGATATTTAAAAGGTACTACTGATCTTGGTCGTTGCTATAAGAAGAGTAAGGATTGCAGGTTAGTGGGATTCTGTATGACTTTGCTGGAGATAGAATTGAAAGAAAATCTACCAGTGGAGGATGTCATTTCATTGGAGACAACATGATCAGCTGGTCCAGCAAAAGGCAAAGCACAATTGCACTTTCTACAGTTGAAGCAACGTATGTTGCTGCAGCCAGTTGTTGTTCACAACTGCTATGGGTAAAATATCAACTAGAAGATTTTAACATTGATGTTAAATTTATTCCTGTAATGTGTGATAATACAAGTGCAATTAATCTTTCTAAAAATCCTATTCAGCATTCGAGGGCAAAGCATATTGAAATCAAGCATCATTTCATTAGAGACTATGTTCAGAAAGGAGTTTTTGATATAAAGTTCATTGATATTGATCATCAATGGGCTGATATATTCACAAAGCCCCTTATTGAAGATAGATTTAAATTTATAAGAAACAATTTGAATATCTTGGCATTTTCTGAAAAATAACTGATTGCATCTGAACATGCATCATTTGAATGTATGATTGCATCTGAACATGCATCATCTGAAATATATGATTCATCTGAAGAAACTTAGTCTGATGACGTGGCAAGCTGAAACGTTTGATCTCCTACTCTGAGAAACTGCTCACAACACGATCGCACATTCTCCAAGACTGTAACTGCCAACATTAAAGCTGTTTTACGACTATTTAAGAGAGAGGATTGAGTCATTCAAAGGCTAATGCCATCATTATCTTTTTCTCACTCTCTCTCTGAAAGTCATTTGAGATTACTTGTGCCCTAAGTTCTTCATCTTCATTTCTCTCAAGCTAGCATCAATGGCGTCAAAGAAATCTGCAGGTTGCCAAGTCGTACCTTCCAAGACCATCAACCTGGATGATCTAGCAGCTGGAGGCATCAATCTTTATGAGACCTTTGATGCGTGTGGCTGGACTGATTATTTCACAACCATTGACTGTGCTTGGCATGAACAGAGCGTCATCGAGTTCTGGGAAAATGCTGAGGATATTTCAACTTCGGATGGAAAATATCAAGGCTTAAAGACTACATTTCTGGGCAAAATGGTGATAGTTGATGCAAGTGTACTTGCTCAAGTGACCGGTATTCCCGACTCCGGTAATATGTTTGTGCCTGACTGGGAGTTGCGAAATGGAGGAGCAAAGAAGTTCACAAAGCAGCTGTATGGGACTGAAAACCCTAAAGAGATGAAGAGCTCCCCCATGATTAACAAGGCTCGAATTTTACATTCTATTCTTCACTGTTGTGTGATACCCAAGCATGGAAGCAAGAACCATTTCAGAACTTGAAAGATTCTGTATAGTTCATCTCCTGGATAAGAAACCCCTAAATCTTCCCAGGATTCTTCTCTACAACATGCTTAAAAGAGTGAATGATGCAGCGGCAAGTTACACTCAAACCACACTCATCACCAAAATTCTGATGAAGTACCGTGTTCTTATCGAGAGACTTTTTGACCACAAAGGTCCTCCTCTTATCACTTTGGTAAATATCAAGAAGATGGGGATTCCTGTGAAGAAGCCCTCACCTGAGAGGACTTTGATGGAGGAAGCGGTGGACTTGAAGACTAAGAGGACTGGAAAAAGTCCTCAGAAAGTGCTGGAAATTCTAGAGGGTGAGCTGATAGGTGATCCTCACAAGGACAAGTTCGTCTCAGCCCAAACCCAACAAAGGTCTTCAAGAAGAAAAGATCAAAAGTGACTCAGAAGGACGTAAGCGTTCAGAAGGAACTCTCTACTATTGAAGAAGGTCAGGTAAGTGTGTCTAAACCCACCAGAATGTGCTTGCTCAAACTGAGATTATGGGTAAACAACTGAAATGTCTATTGCTGCTACTCAGCCTACTCTCACTCTGGGAGGTCAGGTAGAGGACAACAACAAGGTAGACTCTGAACTTCATGGAGCTATTGAGGTGCTCACGCCTATTCAAGCTATTCCCCTTGCTACCAGTCTACTTGAAGCTGACATCAGAAAGGTGGTAGCAGAGATTGAAGAAGAGAAGAAAAGAGATGAACAAGAAAAGCTAGACTATGCTCTCGTTGTTTCTGCTCAACAAACTGTACTGGAGGATGACAGAGTTGAGCAAGAATCTAGGCTCAAGAAGAGAAGAACCAGTGCTAAATCTAGAAGGCTAAAGAGAAGAAGACTCCTTGATCCTGTTGTTGATGATGCCCCTCGGAGGGTTATGATAAGTGTAAAATTAGCGTTATTTTCCTATAGTTTTTATTACACTTATCAAGGTTAAAATAGTAATTTATGCCCCAAATTATCCCTTTTTATTAATATTTACAATATTTGTAATTATTTGGTTTAAATTTGAATATGATGCTATTTTAAACAGAAATAAGTTATTTTATGCAGATTTACAGAAGATTTGGAATAAGAGAGAAAATAGCATCAGAAAGGAGGTTGTTGCAGATTCAGAATTCAAATAAATACAAAATAAAGAGGAGATTAACAGTTAGTTAATCTCAGAGAATCTTGTGGATAACCTCTTCAATTCAAATCCAAGCCAATTAAATACAAAAACAACTCAGATAAAGGGATAAAGGAAAACCAGATAAGATCAGAAAGAGATCCAGAAGTTAGATCAAGATCTGAAGGAAATTAGCAACGCGTGACACGCTCCACCTGCGCTAAGCGCATGTGGAGCGCAACCTCAGATTGATCAGGCTCCACCTGCGCTAAGCGCAAGTGGAGCGCAGCAACAGATTAGTTGCGCTTCATGCGCGCTAAGCGCACATGAAGCGCAGGACGCGCAACAGCTTCTAAACCTAGATCCAGATTGACTTCTTGGAGGTGAATTAGGGTTTTCCCACTCTATAAATAGAGCCTTTTGCACAGATCAAAAGGCAGGTCCTTAGGATCCGACACAGATACAGAGAGGAGTAGTTCTAGGATTGAGAAAGGTGACAGATTTCTCAGTGGTTTGTAATGGCTACCATGAGTAGCTAAGCTCTCCAGTAGGATTTGATGTAGTGGATTCAATCCCCTTGTGTATAAAGAATTCTCTTCTTCTTAATTATGATTCTCTATTTGTAATTTATCCGTATCTTTATGCTGTTTGTAATGCATCACCTCCACGCGTGCGCCGGGGTGGTAGGCTAGTGCTCTGGATACAAAAAGTGGAACTGTAACGCCATAAATTTCTAACTCAGAATTTAGTCCGTTGGAAACCAAATTCTTAACTTAGAATTTAAAACGTAACGATTCAGATATCAACATATTCACGAAATTGTAAGAATTCCAACAATAATTCAACAACTCAGTGAATAATTCCAAACAATAAACTCATAATTCCAGACTAAATCCAATATTTACATGAACATTAATTTAACCAGTCCATCAAATCACTAATAGATACAAAAGACCTTCTGAGTAAACAGCAACCCTACTATTGTATACATATGTACATGAAAATAACTCAGAACAAGCAAAAGGAAACCAAAGTTCATCCCGAAGCACTTCACTTCCTGGACTGGGAGACTGGTAAAGGAGGTACCTGCTCAGCTAAATAAAATCCACATAACGCGTGGTGAGATAAAAATCTCAGTGATACAAATCATATGCATGAATGCAGGGAATAGGAATTCATGTCAAGACATAATTATATAACCAAGCAAACTATCAACAATTAAATAAGATGCAATATGATGCACTCACTGCTGTGCCCAGCAAGCATGATCTTATCACTTTCTAGAGTTAGACCTGAGCTTAGACTACGGGAACCGGCTTTCCCGGGGACGAATCCCACCCAAACTGGACGAAGTCATGTTTTCAATACCATTAATCATTTATTTTTACTCCAGCACAAGGCCGACTTGAATTTACTTCAACTAATCATAACCATGATAATATAGCAATACGATGCTTCATGTATAACAAATATAAACAATTCTGCTAGTTTCGACTATTTCGAAAGTTTCGACCCTAAGAATATAAATACCAAGTTTCAATCAAGATCTAATCCAAGCAGAAATCAAGAAGAAATAGAACAGAAAGAATTGCAATCAAGGGGTTTCGATAGGCATAATTCCGAAAACTGCGAAACTAAGGATCCGACACTCGCCCCCAAAGATATATTCAATCATCAATTACACAATACAACGACGAATACACCAACAATCCAAAATAACAAAAATGAGAAAAGGGAAGAGAAGGGGTGGGAGCATGCACATAGAACCACCTAAACCTAACATAGAAGTGAGTTGTACTCACCAAGCCTAGCAATTCAAGAAGGAAAATATGTTTGTAGATGATCACTGATGTTTCCTTGCCCCAAATCCCTTCTCAAGCTTCAATTTGAAGTTTCTCTCATTAGGGGTCTCTCTCTCTAGGTCGAAAAGGGGAGAGAGAATAAAACATAAATTTCTGATTTTTTTCGCACCAGGTATATATATAAGTGATGGTAATCGATTACAAACTTACTGTAATCGATTACCAACGGCTAAAAAGACACTAGAAAACCCCTTCTGGTAATCTGGTAATTGATTACAACCCCTGGTAATCGATTACCAAAGACCCAATTTTCTGGTAATCGATTACAACACTTGGTAATCAATTACAAAAAACTCTGTTCTGGGTAATCGATTACAGACTGTTAGTAATCGGTTACTAAAAATTCATCTCTCGGGTAATCGATTACCAACTCCTGGTAATCGATTACCAAAAACTCATCTCTCGGGTAATCGATAACAGACTGTGAGTAATCAATTACCACAAATACTGCTCTCAGGTAATCGATTACAAACTACTGGTAATCGATTACTAAAACCCTAACTCCCAAAATACACTTAAATGAAAACCTTGAAACTCAGTTCTTGAATCTAGATTTTTATTCCCTAATTCTTCTACTCTCCTTTCCTTAATTATTCACTTGTACCCTCCGTTCAAACCTTATGAATTAATAAGTCTATTATGCGGGATGTTACAGGAACCCCGACTAGTATTAGAGTCAGGTGAGTATAGAGATGTCTATGAAGCTTAATCTCCGATTGCTAAAGGTACTCGTTTTAGTCGTATCGTAGTATAAAGATCGTATTCTAACGATTGAAGGTCCAGTGAGTGACACACCCCTTCATAGGTGCTTTATGTGAAAATATGATTAAGATGATAGTGTTAGTTACAAAATACGGGGAATGTTCGGGGTCGCCAAGCCACTTTGAATGCCTGTAGAGAATAGTTTCTGACGTTTAATTATGGTGTTATAGGGAAATTTGCGGGTACGATAATTACCAGGCATGCCTTATAATTATTGTAGTTAGACAATAGGTGATTACGAGTATGATCATAATTAAAAGAAGGGATTCGCATACACGAGGGGGGGAGATGAAGCGAAGTCAAATCCTAATCCAAAGTATCATTCGATCATCTCGTTTATCTGTTGTTATTTATTATTCTACACACAACCAATTTCATTGATAAACTGTTTTCTTGAAAATTCGATCACTATTACTTTACAAATTAAAATCGCTCCTTGTGGATACGATATCTTACTTACTCTATAACTGCTGGACTTTTGGTACACTGCCAGAAATCCATCAAGTTTTTGGCGCCGTTGCCGGGGAGCGGTGTCTCAATTTGTATAGTTTTAGAAGGTTGAATTTTCAAAATTTTTCAAATTTTCAAAATTGTATTTTAAATTTCAAATTTTCGTTTTTTTTTTATTTTTTCATATTTTAATTTTTTATTTTATTTTTGAAAAAAAATTAAATAATATTTTTTTAAAAAAATATATTTAAAATTTGAAATTGAATTGATCTTATCTTATCTTCAATGCTTATCATGTTTGAGTTCTTTTAGGAATTTAGGATAAGTAAATATCATATTTCAAATTCAAACTTAATCTATCTTAGAATTTTAGGATTTTATTTTTATTTTTTTATTTCATTTTTTTATTTTCATTTTTTTTTTTAAAAATTCCACCTTCCTGAGCTAACAATTGTTTGAGATTCTTGAATAGTGCTTTTGTGAAGACAGGTATCTCAAAATCAATTAATGGAAGGAACACAATCCAAAAGGAGGACTTTGGGAGACTATATCATGTGCCAAGGGACACATCGCTATTCCAGTATTACTCTCCCAAATTCTGCAAAAGCAGTGAAGTTGAAAGATTCGCACATCAATCGCATCAGTGGTCATAAATTCACAGGATTAGAAAGCGAAAATACACATCTTCATCTTTCAACTTTCTATGACTTAATTGACACCATGGGATTTGAGGAAACTGATTTAGAAGCTGTATACTTACGATTGTTTCCCTTCTCTCTTGCCGGAAAAGCTAAGGAATGGTTTATATCACACCCCAGTCAAAGCCTAAACAACTGGAAGAAAGTAGAAGAAAAACTTCTCAGAAGGTTTTACTTAGTTTCACGTTTCTTGCAGGCACAAATGAAGATATCTACATTCAAGCAAGAAACTGATGAACCACTTCGGGAAGCCTGGGAAAGATACATGTTATTGCTGCACAATTGTCCAAACCACGGCTATGATGACTCAACCCAAGTGAACATCTTCTGCAATGGACTCAGACCAGATTCCAAATCCTTCATCAGGAGGGACCATTTTAGCAGTAAGCATGGAAAAGCAATTGAGATAATTGAGAATTCTACACAAAGTTGTCACTCAGCTCAGCTATGGGAACATCAAGATCCAAAGAAAGAGTCAACAGAGTTAGTGCCCATGTTGCTGGAAAAAATCAAGCTCCTTATGCAAAAACCAAATGGCAACATCAGAGCCAATCATTACATTGAATTGTGATTTCTGCAAAGGTAATCACTAAATGGCCATTGTTCTATCCGTACAATGCAAATAGAGCAAGTCAACTTTTTGGAAGGATTACAGAAGAAGGACGAGCCATCTCAAGATCAAGCCAATGATTTAGCAGTACCAGATATCTATCTCAGGATTGAGGAGAAGCTTGATCAACTGATGCAAGATATGAATTCCAGTCAGAGGACCACAGAGACAAAATTCAGAAACCTGGCAACTCAAGTGGAGCAATTAAGGGAGCAATTTTCTGCACAGCAGGAGCATTGCAAATCATATCCACCAGGAGTAGTAAGGTAATAGGAAGGGGGATTGGTGATAACCATGCAGTAGAGAAAAAAATTTTAGAGAAGGAAGGGATGAAGAAAACAATGAATGTAAATATGTATTTGGGGTAAAAGAAGAAAGGAAAAGAGTGAAAAAAGAGAGGTTGAGAAAGTGATTGAAAGAAGAGGGGAAGTAGAGAAGTACTTACCATATCTAAAAAATCCCTCCAAGAAAGATATAGAAAGACAAGTTGCCAGATCCAAGGCCAGATTAAAGGACATTTCCAAAATATTTAACATTCCAACTGATGAAACAGTCGAGCAGATAGCAGAATAAGAGCCAACTATCAGTCGGAACGGATCTCAGCAAAGGCTCAACCCAACCCTGAAAGACAGAGTGATGACATGACCATCAGGAGTGTTCACCTGATAGGGGAAGCTGAAGAAGAGGAACCATAAGAAGTAAAAGAGAAAGAAGAGGAAGAAGGTGAGAGCAGAAGTAGAAGAAGAAAAAGAAGAAGATGGAACAAAGAAGATTCTGCTTAAAGAAGAGATTGACAGTGAACAGGGAGATAGTGAGTCAAGGCCCGAGAAAGGAAGGGAAGTGGTACCAAGACCAAAGACCTTGCCTTATCCAACTCAGCAAAAGACTCCAAGAGAAAAGTCAGGCCAAAAGTCAAAGGAGTCAGCAACCTGGTCTAACTCCAGACAGAAGACCAAATGGTTAGATTCAAGTTTCAGTCACAAGTGGTCCGAGGCAGGAATATGGGTACGCTCACTGCCAAAAGGAGTCAAAGGTACACACGAGGCTGGCGAAAGGATTTCAGTATCACCCACCTTGAGAGAACAGGCATCGAGCTATGAGACGTTAAACAAGCGCTTTCTGGGAGGCAACCCAGAGATTTTTAAGTTTTAATTATTTTTTATTTTTGTTTTGTTTTCTTGATTATTAATTAGGATTTTTCATTTTTTTAGGATTTAGGAAATTTTCAAAATTGATTGGAATAAGTTTGTGGAAAATAATTTTTTTTTTTAAAAATAGGAAGTAGTAGAAAAACGTAACTAAAAATTGAAAAATCTCATTTTCTACGCTTCACCTGCGCTAAGCGCAAGTAAAGCGCAAAATTCCAATTTTAGTTACTATTTTTCTGCGCTTCACTTGCGCTGAGCGCAGGTGAAGCGCAGCAGTACGAAATTAAAAAAAAAATCTTCTGTTTTCTCATGTGCTGCTTTTTTACTTCCTAAGGTTTACACTTTTTCCACTCACAAACCTCCATCAATTTTGAAACTTTCAAATTTCATTATATTTTAATTTTTACCAATTGAGATCTTCATCTACTTTTTTTTTTATGATTTACACTTTAGGATAGCGATTTTAGGATTATGTATATTATTGATTATCTGCTATCTTGAATGAGTTTTGGCTGTGTGAAACATGAAGAACAATTTGCTTCATTGGAATACTCTTTGTTTGTGAGTTATTAAATTTGAAAGTGTTATGCTCTATCTCTTTAAAAAATTTTAAACTCTCACTTTATATGGATTAATTGAATACTTGCAAAACAAATGAGTATATTTTGTTTTTAGGAAGACATTACCAAGTGCAATGAAATTTTTGTTGAGAGTAATTTTTATGCATGCAATTGGTTAATGATAGACTTCCATGTTCTTCATGAATTGGTATTTGCAATAAGGCATCATTAAAATAAATGTGTTTTAGCAACTAATTGTTGTTATTTGACTTTTCAGATGCCTAGAAATAAATTGCTAGTCTTTCCCGTGGCTTTAGCTCACGAGGAGGAGGCATGAGGAAAAGGATCAGAAAATATGATCCCATGAGATTCCCGAGTGCACAGGCTGCTGCAAGACCCATACCCAAGCATGTTGTTTGAAGAGTTCCGGATATTCTAACAGTGGCCTGGGGACAGGCCTATTATTCCAGGGGGAGGTGAAGCAGCAGCTGCTGGAGAATATGACAAGGACTTATAGGATACAGAGGATGAAGATTGACACTGATGTTTTTCTTTTTTCGTTCTTTTATTTTCTATTTTCTTTTATTTTATAGGATTAATTATTTTTTTTATTTTTTTAGTTAATTAGGATTTTTGTTTATTTTATTTTTTTTAATTTTTAGAATTTTTAAAATTTTTAGGATCTAGGTGATGTGAATCCAACCAGGTTGGTGAAAGAACAGTAGGCTGAATTATTTTGTTTTAAATAATGGCATAATTGGCTATTACAACTTGCTACATGGTGAGCGGCCAGCTTGGACTCATTGGTTGATTTGTGAAGCTTGGATAGTTACAAAATGAGAATTGCGGCTGAATGAATACAAGAGACAAAGGAGTTACAAAATAAAATTCCAATAAAATGTGGACTGTTACAAATTAAGAGAGGAGACATCAATCAACACTTGGGCTGTTACAAATTGAAGAGGGCGGCCAAAATTCATTACTTGGCTGTTATGTTTTTAATTTGGGGCGGCCAACACATGGCAGAATTATTTTCCTTTTATTTTCTTGTTGGGAGGTTACAAATTGTTTTAATTGGGGCGGCCACATGTAAGTAATTGTTAGTTAATTGTTTGCTGGTAGTTTTTGCATAAGTTTTATTAGTAGGATTTAATTAGGAGTGCATGGAAGCTGAATGGGTGAATTTGTGCGGCTGCATAGCTGATTGTAAAAGTCCTTGCAAGGATTGCATGGGCTATAAATGTCATGCCACATGCATGCAAAACATAAGTTAAGTTTTATTCAGAATTTTATGAATTGGAGAGTGTTTCTCTAAATTTCTTGTTAATTCAAGAATCGAGTTTTATCAAAGGTCCTTCATCCCTTTGTGTGTATAACTCTTAGGCTTATCTTTCATCCTTGAAAGTGTGACGTCTATCAAATTCCATTCCATCTTCTTACCTTTTTCCCATTTTTTTCATTTAAACAATTCCCAAATTTCATAGTTATGAGCATTCCAACCTAGATAGATCCGTAAAACGAATCCACCCCTCCTGATTCTCGTCATTTGGTATCAAAGCTTCGGCTCTGGGTTTGGAATGGTGATGGAAATTTACTATACAAGGTGTTTAATCGAAGGCCACCCATGTATAGTTGCATACGATTATGGAAGCGACAACAATGTTGTGAGTCAAAGATTGGTTGAGAAACTCCACCACCAACTTGCTTTCATCCGAATCAAGCATGGATCACTTTCTCTGTGGGGCGTGTGAGAAAGAAGTATTATGTGATATCGCCCCATGGACTCTTGTCATCTTCTTTTAGGATGGTCATGGCTTCGTTATAAAACACTCAATCTTGATGAACGCTCGCTTTCTTTGAGGCATGAGGGAATAAGATTAAGTTGAAATTTCTAACACCAAGCCGAGCCAGTGAGTATCAATGTAAGTTGAAGGAGAAAAGAAAAAGAAAGGAGAGAAAAAGAAGCAAGAGAGTGAAGAAAAAATGAGAGATAAAGAAGAAAAGAGAAGAGAAGAAATAGAAAAGAACTAGAGAAAAAGAGCGAGGAAATTTTATTTGTGAATGATTTTTCTTCTACTATTTGTGATTTTATTTTACAAGAACAAGAGGATAGGCATTTGAATGAAATACATCAACTTCCATGTTTGAAGAGGAAGTTTGTTGATATTGTTCCTAGTGCTTCTTTATACATTCAGCCCACCTTTCAGAATCAAATTCAAGAGACCATGCACCTGGAGAGTGGGGTTGATTTGTTGTTTGAAGTTACTATTTTCCAGAGTTACCACTTTAATTGGATTCAATTCCTATTCATTGAGAATGTTAGTGGTTATGATTTTGAAGAAGTTTTATTTGTTTCGTTAATGATTAATAGCTTACTAACAGATGAAGCTAAAGATGGTTACAAGCAAGAAGTTTTCGACCCAGGAGGAAGCATCTGAGTTCATGCAGTAGTTAGTGAATTAAATAAATTAGCAAATAAATAAAGCCTTAAGATTCGGGACGAATCTTCTCAAAGAAGGAGGGTATGATGTGAATCCAACCAGGTTGGTGAAAGAACAGTAGGCTGAATTATTTTGTTTTAAATAATGGCATAATTGGCTATTACAACTTGCTACATGGTGAGCGGCCAGCTTGGACTCATTGGCTGATTTGTGAAGCTTGGATAGTTACAAAATGAGAATTGCGGCTGAATGAATACAAGAGACAAAAGGAGTTACAAAATAAAATTCCAATAAAATCTGGACTGTTACAAATTAAAGAGAGGAGACATCAATCAACACTTGGGCTGTTACAAATTGAAGAGGGCGGCCAAATTCATTACTTGGCTGTTATGTTTTTAATTTGGGGCGGCCAACACATGGCAGAATTATTTTCCTTTTATTTTCTTGTTGGGAGGTTACAAATTGTTTTAATTGGGGGGCGGCCACATGTAAGTAATTGTTAGTTAATTGTTTGCTGGTAGTTTTTGCATAAGTTTTTATTAGTAGATTTAATTAGGAGTGCATGGAAGCTGAATGGGTGAATTTGTGCGGCTGCATAGCTGATTGTAAAAGTCCTTGCAAGGATTGCATGGGCTATAAATGTCATGCCACATGCATGCAAAACATAAGTTAAGTTTTATTCAGAATTTTATGAATTGGAGAGTGTTTCTCTAAATTTCTTGTTAATTCAAGAATCGAGTTTTATCAAAGGTCCTTCATCCCTTTGTGTGTATAACTCTTAGGCTTATCTTTCATCCTTGAAAGTGTGACGTCTATCAAATTCCATTCCATCTTCTTACCTTTTTCCCATTTTTTTCATTTAAACAATTTCCCAAATTTCATAGTTATGAGCATTCCAACCTAGATAGATCCGTAAAACGAATCCACCCCTCCTGATTCTCGTCACTAGGAATTAGGAAAATAAAGAAATTTTTTTCAAAATTTCTGAAATTGGGCAGTTTAACTAACCGGATTAGGAAAGAAAAAAAAGGTCTTGTGATTAATTCCATAATCAATTAAGATTATGATACTTCACATGAGAATCTATCAGGGTAGTTAATTAAAATCAATAAATGTTTTATCAAGGAATTTAGCCGAATAACCGGCGAGTTGAGAGCTCAAACACTGGATTGAGAGTTTTTCACCGCTGTCTGTCAACTTTTATTGATTGAGTTTTTGGATCTTTTGCTGTTTATGGAAAATATGGAAATGACAAAGGTAAAATTTTGTTTTTCAATATGTTTGCTCAGAGCCAAAAGCCAACCTTGGTACAATTTTTCCAATTTTTGATACCCATTTTTGAGCCTTAATTGTTTATTCTTGTTCACCCAAGCCAAAATAAAAATCTATATCCTGTCCCTTACACATTTGGGATAGAGAGCAAGGTGGCAAGCAAAAACAATGGGAAGAAAAGGTTGAAAATCCAAAGAGCAGGTATAGAGAAACAAAAAGAAAAAGAAGATCACTCCCCCTAAAATCAAAAAGAAAAAGTGAATAAATTGAATAAGTTGGGGGGAGTGCATCTTCAAACAAGGAAAGAGGCATGCAAAGAATTGAAATAAATCAAGAAAGAGATGGTGGAAGGAGAGAAATTCAAAAAGCAACATCCAAAGATGCTTTCTATTCTAGATGTTCATTGTTTATCCAGAAAAACCATAAATTCTTGATAGCCCAGTGACGAGAATCCGAGGGGGTGGATTCATTTTACGGATCTATCTAGGTTGGAATGATCATAACTAAGAAATTCGGGAAATTGTTAAAATAAGAAAAATGGAAAGAGGGTAAGAAGATGGAATGGAAATCGATAGACGTCACACTTCCAAGGATGGAAGATAAGCCTAAGAGTTATACACACAAAAGAATGAAAGACCTTTGATAAAACTCAATTCTTAAATTAACAAGAAATTTAGAGAAACACTCTCCAATATGAAATAAAATTATGAATTCAACTTAATTGATTTCTTGCATGCATGTACATGGGTATTTATAGTCCTTACAAACCAAGTCTAATAGGCTATGGATTTAGCCATGCAATTCACGCCTATTTCTTCCTAAAATAACCCTCCCCATTCAGCTACTGTAGCCCACATAATTCTACTATTAGGAATTAACTTAGACAATGAAAACTACTAGCAACATTCAGCCTACAATTACTACATGTAGCCGCCCCAATTACAAGCAAATTTTAACCATACAACAATAATTAACAAAGGAATAATTCAGCCATGTGTAGCCGCAATTTCTTGTAGACATAACTGCCAAAAAATTGATGATTATGCTTCCCATTTAAAGTGTAACCGCCCATCATTGAATTGTTGTCTTCCTCCTACAATTTGTAACAGCTCCTTCTTTGATTTGCAAGTAATTGTGTAACTCCCTTGTCTCTTGAATTGATGTAGCCGCCCCTTTGCTTTTGTAACCGGTTGGATTCACATCACCCAGCCTCATTACAACCTTGAAAATTCATTTTGATCCATATTAACCATGAACATGCTTAAGAATTAGAAACGACTATCAATCTTAGTTGTTCAGCTGTGGTGAAAATATTGAGGGAAACAATACTCGTGAGCATGATTGAAATTCCTTGGTATTTTGTTTATTGCTTTAATTGCTACTCTTGAGAAAATTCAACTTGCTGATTATGTTCTAATTTTGGTTGAATCATGGTAATATCTCTTGATTTTAATTTTTTCCTTTATTTGGAAAGTAACTTCTGCCTAATAAAGAGATAATGAAAATTTTTCCTTGTAGTTACTTTGAGATTTTTATTCAAGGGTGATTTGAAATTTGATTGCAAAAGGTGTCTTGCTTGAGGACAAGCAAGAAATTAAGTTGGGGGTATTTGATAAGTGTAAAATTAACGTTATTTTCCTATAGTTTTTATTACACTTATCAAGGTTAAAATAGTAATTTATACCCCAAATTATCCCTTTTTATTAATATTTACAATATTTGTAATTATTTGGTTTAAATTTGAATATGATGCTATTTTAAACAGAAATCTGTTATTTTATGCAGATTTACAGAAGATTTGGAATAAGAGAGAAAAAATCATCAGAAAGGAGGTTGTTGCAGATTCAGAATTCAAATAAAGACAAAATAAAGAGGAGATTAACAGTTAGTTAATCTTAGAGATTCTTGTGGATAACCTCTTCAATTCAAATCCAAGCCAATTAAATACAAAAACAACTCAGATAAAGGGATAAAGGAAAACCAGATAAGATCAGAAAGATATCCAGAAGTTAGATCAAGATCTGAAGGAAATCAGCAACGCGTGACACGCTCCACCTGTGCTAAGCGCATGTGGAGCGCAACCCCATATTGATTAGGCTCCACCTGCGCTAAGCGCAAGTGGAGCGCAGCAACAGATTAGTTGCGCTTCATGTTCGCTAAGCGCATATGAAGCGCAGGACGCACAACAGCTTTTAAACCTAGATCCAGATTGACTTCTTGGAGGTGAATTAGGGTTTTCCCACTCTATAAATAGAGCCTTTTGCACAGATCAAAAGGCAGGTCCTTGGGACCCGACATACAGAGAGAGAGAGTAGTTCTAGGATTGAGAAAGGTGACAGATTTCTCAGTGGTTTGTAATGGCTACCATGAGTAGCTAAGCTCTCCAGTAGGATTTGATGTAGTGGATTCAATACCCTTGTGTATAAAGAATTCTCTTCTTCTTAATTATGATTCTCTATTTGTAATTTATCGGTATCTTTATGCTGTTTGTAATGCATCACCTCCGCGCGTGCGCCGGGTGGTAGGCTAGTGCTCTGGATACAAAAAAGTGGAACTCCGGCTAGTATTAGAGATAGGTGAGCATAGAGATGTCTATGAAACTTAATCTCCGATTGCTAAAGGTACTCGTTTTAGTCGTATCGTAGTATAAAGATTGTATTCTAACGATTGAAGGTCCAGTGAGTGACACACCACTTCATAGGTGCTTTATGTGAAAATATGATTAAGATGATAATGTCAATTACAAAATACGATGAATGTTCGGGGTCGCCAAGCCACTTTGAATGCCTGTAGAGAATAGTTTCTGACGTTTAATTATGGTGTTATAGGGGAATTTGCGGGTACGATAATTACCAAGCATTCCTTATAATTATTGTAGTTAGACAATACTAAGGTGATTACGAGTATGATCATAATTAGAAGAAGGTATTCGCATACACGAGGGAGGAGATGAAGCGAAGTCAAATCCTAATCCAAAGTATCCTTCTCTCATCTCGTTTATCTGTTGTTATTTATTATTCTACACACAACCAATTTCATTGATAAATTGTTTTCTTGAAAATTCGATCACTATTACTTTACAAATTAAAACCGCTCCCTGTGGATACGATATCTTACTTACTCTATAACTGCTGGACTTTTGGTACACTTGCCAGAAATCCATCAGGTTACAAGAAGCAAAAGCATTTAGGAAGTGGAAGCAAGCTGATGGAAGTCCTGTGGTTCCTACCAAAAGACCTAGAGTCCTATTTGATAATGTGACCACTTCAGAGGATGAAGCTCCTCCTCCTCCACCCAAGGATGTCAACATAACAAAAGAAGTGCCTCCATCCTCTCCAACTCACTCATCATCATCAGCACTCTCAGGCTATTCAGAGTTAAACTCCGAAAATGAAGAGCTGAGCTGTGGCTGGATGGGAGGAAATATTCCCATACCCAGGGCTGAATTGCTGAAAGACGAGCCCCAAGATTTGTCCAGAGAGCCCACATATGATCTTGCTCTGACTGCCATAAATAATGAGCAAATAATGTGCTCTGCTGAGGTACCTCACAAGTTCTACAATGTACCAATTTCAGAAAGGTTGAGAGTACCCAAATTTCCAAACTTGTATGATGAACTGGTGTTTTTCAAGGATGCTGCACCCTTGATGTCCACATCTCCTTCCAGGATGATTTTGGAAACTGGTGCTGAAGCTAGACAAAGAAGAATGCAAAGCTCAGGGGGAGTAAGCATCTCAGACTTCATGGAACATATAAAGAATGGCGTTGTGACCTATAACCACACATGGAGACTACTGGACCCATTCTCTCAGGATCAGCATAAGCTATCATATGAGGAATGGATCGCTATCAGAATGTTGTGCCTTGAAGCTGAGCTGGTGGATAAGTACAATGGTTCCTTTGGTCAAAGGGACTTTAGACCACCATTGAAGGTGCATACAAAGCTGTCCACCTCCATTCTGGTATGTCCTGATAGGATTGTTCCCAGATACCCTTATGCTTATTCCTATCAGAATAAAGGCAAGGGTATTGCTTATGAAGGGGGAGAGCCCCTAAGAGAACTGACAGAGGAAGATTGGAATCATCCAGCTGAAGAAGTTTTTGCTGAACAAGGCATGGATCACTCTCTGTATGAAGCTATGTGGAATTATCACTGGAAGATTGTGGAGAAAGATGGAAGCTGTTCTAGTGTTAAATGGGATGATTCTGATTCTATGGTAAAAATTGGCAAGAACACCACCTTGGAGACTCCTACATTCTTCAGAGGAAGATTTCCAACATATAACTTTGATCATGTTTTCAAGCTGCATCATGACTGGGTCATGACCAAATTTGTTAATGGTCAACCTTATTATGTGAGAGTGACTGATCCCAAAAAGCTTAATTTCCCACCGGATTTCAACTTCTTCAAATATGCCAGAAGGTACATTACCATCATCTTTTATGAAGAAAATCTCGAAGCTGAAGTGATTGCTCTATCTAGAGAAAATAGAGCTCTGCAAAATCAAAATGCCAAGCTTCTGCAAAGAACGGATGAGATTCTTAATGCTCAGGCTCAGATCAAAGCTGGTCAAGATGAGTTGAAGGCAGTTGTGACTGCAGAACTTGAGAAGCAAAGGCAAGCAATGCAGGAGATGTTTGAGCAAGCTCTCACGAGTTTGAGATCTGGTTAATGAAGTAGTCATGTTGAAGATTGTGTTTCTTATGTACTGATCAAACTATCTATCTAATGCATGTGTTTTTTGCATGGGAATTTATTACTATTGATTGCTTTTCTGTTGTTTATTCTCACCTATTGATTTTTTGTCTTCTATTGTTTGTTACTGACCCTTTTTCATTAATGACAAAAGGGGGAGAAAGTAAGATAGGGGGAGTAATGAATATAAGTGGTTGAGAATTTATTTTAGACTAACAATATCTGAAAGTGAAGGTACACAGTTAGCAAATCAAAATCTCAAGGAAAGCACATTTCAGATGCATAAAAGATACTGGATTAAGGGGGAGAATTCTCTTACTCTCACTTGTTATCAAAATTTTATCCCCATTATATTTTATATTTGTCATCATTAAAAAGGGGGAGATTGTTGAGTCTCAGAAGATAAAATCAGAAATTGTGAAAGTTATCTTGAGTTCATGCTCTTAGAGTTTTAATGGATTACAAATAAAACATAATAATGATTATAAGAATATCCTCTCACAAGCATTATGCTTATTTTAGATCAACAATGCTAAGAAGGATCATGAGAAAAGAGTTCAGAATGTCTTAAGAGCCGAACATCATCTGAAGAGCCTCATCGTCTGAAATTCATAAAGGCAAATATATTAGTTGCATCTGAAGGCTGAAGGTATCAGATTCAAATGAAGACCTCGTGAAGATGTCGCTGTCGATACATAACGTTCATCTTCTTGGTCTAACTCATTTCAGCATAAGAGACATGAATGCTTTTCCACCTCGTTCAAGAGTATTGCACAAATAAGGAAAGTCTGCAATGCATGTTGCACCTGCAACGTAAAAGCATTGTGTGCACAGAACCTGCACCTGAAAAGCATCCCAGGATTACTGGAAAAGAAGTCCAACGTCTTAGAGCATTTAATGCTATTTGACAACGGGAAAAAGAGTATCAAGGGCTATATAAAGACTTGTGATTTTGAAGACGTCGCAGGACAGAAAATTAAGAGAAATATTCTTTGAGCCCTTACGCTGCAAAATGCTGTGAAAATCACTCTGATATATTCTTATACAATCGTATTTCATATCTGAGTTAATCACAGTTTGTACTTGAGTTCTAGCTATCATCTTAGATAGTATTATAGAACATCCTCTGTTTAGATTAAGCGGATTGGGTTATAAGCCTGGGGTGGCTTTCTGTCTAAAGAATACTTGGGTTTATACACTTGAAGAGGCTTGGTGGAAGAAAGAATACTTGTGTGAGAGCCTGAAAAGGCTTGGTGTAAGAAAGAATACTTGTGTGAGAGCCTGGAGAGGCTTGGTGTAAGAAAGAATACTTTTGTGAGAGCTTGAAGAGGCTTGGTGTAGGAAAGAATACTTGTGGTAGAGCTTGAAGAGGCTTGATAGAAAAGAATACTTGTCCTTCTTGCAAGAATAGTGGAAATCCATTGGCGGGTTGCCTTTGGGACTGGACGTAGCTCACGGTGAAGTGGGTGAACCAGGATAAATTTGGTTGTGTTCTCTTCTTCCCTTAAACTTTGTGAATTTGTTTTTCATCTAACCAAAAAGGGGTATGAAAAGTATTTTAATCAGAGAACCTTATCGTTTATCAAAGTTACTGTTGCAAACTAAATTTGTGTCTGAACACAAGTTCAGAAGATTTACCAAAAACTTCAAATTGTAACACATCATCTGAAGATTTTTCAGAAATGATCAATCTAAAATTTCTAAAGTATTAAGGTTTCCGTTGAAACACTATTCAACCCCCCTTCTAGTGTTTCCCTGTGTATTTTCATATGCAACACCCATTTACATACATAATCACGATGTATGATTTCAATATCTTTCTGCATATGCACATAAAAATCAAAGGTTAGAATCCCACCTATGAAATGTTTAATTTTAGATGACATAAAGAATAACGTTAAAAACCATACTAATGAATAATCAGGCATAGTCTTGTCTCCATATGTAGTCACTCCATCCCAAGTCTCCATGTACTTGAGAACATAAATTCCACAGTCATGACTTTACGACCATTAACAATCAATCACCATGCAACATAGTGTTAGCAATAACTTGGAACAATAAACCATAGAATAACCATTCAAAAGAGGTTGCGTTTAATTCTGAATGAACTAACCAGTTACGTTGCCCGGGAAAATCGACATAGTCAATTTCCAAATCAGAAGCAACTGTGTGTGCTTTAGGATTGATTATACGTACCATTTCCCCAAATCGAGACATTGGAAGTACTTTAATCCGTTCCCGATTTTCTCTAGTGTTGGGGATTTCATCTATAGGCACACCTAAATTTTGACATACGTTAACTATGGAAATTTATGTTTGTGTTGATATGAGAGTGGATCCGATTTTTAGACTAATCTCTTTTTTCTGCTTTTCTCGCGAAATAGATTTCTACAATTAAGATCAAATTGAACATTTCTTTGTCTCTCACTTACAAGTTACTCCCATTTAATTTCCTACTATTATTTTACTTGACATTGCCATGAAAATCATTCTATTTCATTTGCTGATAAGTTTTTTTTATCTCATTTCAAGTACCCGATTCAATAGTTAGTTGCATTTATCCTTTGAGTTTTGTTGTGCTATTGTATAAACTTCACCTTCAACAATTTTATCTAGCCATAGAGTAGAATATAAATATGAAATATAGCTATCCTTTCACATATTAGGTAAGGTCCATCCCCTAGGTAAGAGTTTTGACTTTCTTTGTTCTGGGAATCTTTCTTTCCTCATGTGCACCCAAACCCAATCACCAGGTTGGAACACCACATTCTTTCTTCCCTTGTTGGCTTGCCTTGCATAGCTTTCATTCTTCTTTTCTATTTGAGCCTTTACTTTGTCATGCATCTTCTTGACAAAATCAACCTTAGCATGCGCATCTTTATGCTTAAATGTAGAAATGTTAGGCAAAGGTAATATATCAAGAGGAGTCAAAGGGTTAAATCCATAAACCACCTCAAAAGGTGAACAGTTTATAGTACTATGGATAGCTGATGTGGACATCAGTCAAGCAGTCAGCAGGTTAGGTGGGCCCATGACAAGGGCACAGGCTAGGAGGGCTAAGGAGGCACTACAACTTGTCATCAAGGAATTCCAATCCCAAAGTATGCAAAACATTAATGAAAGTCTTCAGTTCATTAATGTCACTCAGGTTGAAGAAGATGGAGCCAATGATGAAGAGGCAGTTGCATTTAATGCAACTACCAGTTGAAGCACCTTCAAGGCAAATGATGTGGCATTGTGGGGGCGGGCCACTCTCCTTTTATTTTGCTGAAATTATTAGGTTTATTTGCTTTCAATAAAGAATAGGAAGTTACAAAACATTTGAGTTATTGTTTTTATGGTTACAAGACAAGGTTGTAAAGTTATTAAAATGCTTTGAAAGCCTTGTCTACTAGCCGTTGGAGTAGGCTTGTTTGTGCGCATGAACCTGGTCTTGTTTAGAGCCACATGGGAACCTTCCACCTAGTCCAAGTTGCGGCCAACATGTGCTAAAATTGGCTGAGTTATAAGTCATCAAGAAGGGGCCAACAAGGCTATAAATTGGAGAATGAAGAGCCATTAAAGTGGCGGCCAAGTCATGAAGAGGGAGGTTACAAAATGAATGGAAACTTGATGAATGGTGGCTGTTTTGTGCGGCCATTTTTATTGCTGCATGAATAGCTTCTTTACTTCATGTTTGGTGGTTATTTTCTAAGGTTTATTGCAGCCACATGTGCCAAAATTCTGGTTGGGAAAATGCGGCCACACAAGCACACTTAGGTTGAGTTTTATTAGCTAATTTTGTCTCTTTAATTTATTTATTTCCTAGTAATGTATTAGGGTTGCATGGGGAGTGTGTAAGGGGTATTTTTGGGAGATTTGGGGTGAACATGCAGCTGAATGCATAACCCTAATTCACCTTGTAAACTCTATAAATACATGCTTCATGCATGAATGAAAGGTTAGAATGTTTATGCAGAAAATTACCTATACTTTGAGAGTGTTTCTCTAAGTTTCTTGCTAGTCAAGAGTTGAGAATTTATCAAGGGATCCTTCCTTTGTGTGTATGTTCTCAGGGACTTATCTTTCAAGTCTTTGAAAGTGTGACGTCCTTTCCTATCTTCCTTATTCTTCTTAAATTTTCTTATACTACGTTTTCCTTGAACAAAACCTGATTTTCTTCACGTGATTACTTGAATTGTATGTGACGTATTCTTCAAGAATTCATAGCTGAATTTTCGTTTTGAAAAGGATATTTTTGGTTGCCTTTGTTTATTTCAATTTCTTGAGTTACGTTTTAAAAGAAAAGAAAATAGAAAGAAAAAGAAAATATCAAAAAGAAAAAGTTTAGAAAAGAAAAGAAAAAGAATTGTTATCAAGAAAATGTTGGTTATTCAGAATTATCTAAGGTCCATCAAAATAATAGAACCTCAAGGTTCATATCATTTGGTATCAGAGCTCCGGTTATTAGAATTTTTCTGAATTCTTTTGTTCTAACAAATATGTTTCTTCTTAGCTTTTCTTGTGTTATTGTTTTCTTGACTACACGCAGGTTGGTGAATTATTTGATCTTATTCTCCTCATTGGTGTGGTAAGAAACCCAAGGGAAATAGAGTGGAAAAAGGCAAGAGGGATACATCATAGAAAAAGCCAATTGTTGAGAGTAAACACTAGAGTGTGGTGAGGTTTCTAAACAGTTAAATTTTATTTCTTTCTCTGTTACGTGTTCTTTGTTACTATGGCAGAAAGGAAGGTAGAGAATCGTGATCTCCAGCTACAAATTACTGCTATGTACCAGCAATTGGAGAACTCCATGAAGCAACAATATGACGAATTGCATGCTAGGTTGGATCAATTGGAGGTCAAACCACAACCTGAACAGCATGGTCCAGAAGAAGAAGAAGAAAGACCACCTAGAGATGGAGGAAAAATTCAAGGGGTCAAGCTGACTATACCACCTTTTAAAGGTCGTAGTGATCCAGAAGCCTACTTGGAGTGGGAACTCAAGATTGAGCATGTCTTTGCCTGTAATACATACACAGAGGCGCAAAAGGTAAAACTTGCTACTACTGAGTTTTCTGACTATGCTCTCATTTGGTGGAACAAATTGCAAAGGGAAAGGCGTAGAAATGAAGAGCCTTTGGTGGAGACGTGGACTGAAATGAAAAGAATTATGAGGAAACGATATGTTCCCTCTAGTTTCCAAAGAGACTTGAAGCTGAAACTGCAGAAGTTGTCCCAAGGAAGTAAAGGAGTGGAGGAGTACTACAAAGAGATGGAGATGATCCTCATTCAAGCCAACATAGAAGAAGATCCTGAAATCACTATGGTACGTTTTCTAAATGGTTTGAATAGTGATATTAGAGATATTGTGGAGTTACAGGAGTATGTGGAATTGGAGGACTTATTGCATAAGGCTCTTCAAGTAGAGCAACAGTTAAAAAGAAAAGGAGCTGCCAGGAGGAGTTCTAACAATTTGCCTGCAAATTGGAAGGACAAAATTAAAAAGGAGGTGGCTGAATCCTCAAGCCAAGCAGCGTCTAATCCTCAAGGTAAATCCACTAATAAAAATGTTGAACAGGTTGCAAAGAAAGGAAGGGATGTGACTTGTTTCAGGTGTCAAGGAAGAGGGCACTATGCCTATGAGTGTCCAACTAAGAAGACCATTCTTCTTAAGGACAATGGTGAATACACAAGCGAATCAGAGGATGAAAGGGAGGAGCCCAGTGATGAGGACACACGTGCTGATGTGGGAGAAGTCTACATGATTAGAGACTTTCTAGGAAGCCAAACCGTGGGCAAGGAGGTAAACCAAAGGGAGAACATCTTTCACACTCGATGTTCAATCAATGGTAAGATTTGCTTGGTGATTATTGATGGTGGTAGCTGCACTAATGTTGTTAGTTCCAGATTGGTGAACAAGATGGGTTTGGACACAAAGCCTCATCCTAGGCCATACAGGCTCCAATGGCTTAGTGAAGGAGATGAAGTACAAGTGCACAGTCAAGCTGAAATTCCTTTTTCTATAGGGAAATATCAAGACAAGGTGCTTTGTGATGTGGTTCCCATGGAGGCCAGCCACATACTTCTTGGGAGGCCGTGGCAGTTTGACACTAAAGCTATCCATGATGGCTTTACAAATAAAATTTCTTTCATGTACCATAATAAAAAAATTGTTTTGAGACCATTGACACCTAGAGAGGTTAGTGAGGATCAAAATAAATTGAGAGAAAAGATTGCTCAAGAAAGAAAGAGTGAAAAACGTGAAAAAGAAGAGAGCCAAAAGAAAAAGAGTGAAATTCAAGAGGGCAAACAACTTTGTTTAGCAAAAGAAAAAGAAGTGAGGAGAGTGTTATGTACAAGACAACCACTTTATTTGTTGTTTAGTACTAACTATCTTTTAACTACTAACACTTTTGATAAATTTGAATTGCCTTCTATAGTTAAATCTCTTTTGCAGGAGTATGAGGATGTCTTTCCAGAAAATGTGCCTGATGGCTTACCACCTTTGAGAGGAATTGAGCATCACATAGACCTCATTCCTGGAGCTTCATTGCCAAATCGGCCAGCCTATAGGAGTAATCCTCAAGAGACTAAAGAGATTGAGAGACAAGTGAGTGAGCTCATTAGCAAAGGATGGGTGAGAGATAGCATGAGTCCATGCGCAGTACCAGTCATTTTGGTGCCAAAGAAAGATGGATCATGGAGGATGTGTTCTGATTGTAGAGCCATAAACAACATCACCATCAAGTATAGACATCCAATTCCCAGGTTAGATGACCTTCTTGATGAATTGTATGGTGCATGTGTGTTTACAAAAATTGATTTAAAGAGTGGCTATAATCAGATTAGAATAAGGGAAGGTGATGAATGGAAAACAACCTTTAAAACAAAATATGGTTTGTATGAATGGTTAGTTATGCCTTTTGGACTAACTAATGCTCCTAGCACTTTCATGAGATTAATGAACCATGTTTTAAGGGAATTCATAGGAAAATTTGTGGTTGTGTATTTTGATGATATTCTTATCTATAGCACTTCTTTGGATATGCATGTTAATCACTTAAAATCTGTTTTGGATGTGCTTAGAAAAGAGAATTTGTATGCCAATCTTGAAAAATGCATATTTTGTACCAACCATGTTGTTTTCTTGGGATTTGTTGTGAGCTCCAAGGGAGTTCAAGTGGATGAGGAAAAGGTGAAGGCTATTCAAGAATGGCCAACGCCTAAAAATGTGAGTGAGGTGAGAAGTTTTCATGGCTTAGCAAGTTTTTATAGAAGATTTGTTAAGGATTTTAGCACCTTGGCTGCACCCCTAAATGAAATTGTTAAAAAGAATGTGGGATATAAGTGGGGGGAGAAACAAGAGGCGGCCTTTGCTGCCCTCAAGGATAGGCTCACACATGCGCCTATTTTAGCCTTACCAAATTTTGCAAAATCATTTGAATTAGAGTGTGATGCTTCTAATGTTGGAATTGGTGCTGTTTTATTGCAAGAGGGGCATCCAATTGCTTATTTTAGTGAAAAATTAAGTGGACCAGCACTTAATTATTCTACTTATGATAAGGAATTATATGCTTTGGTAAGGGCTCTTAAGACTTGGCAACATTATTTACTTCCTAAAGAATTTGTAATTCATAGTGATCATGAATCTTTGAAGTATTTAAAAGGCCAAGGAAAATTAAATAAAAGGCATGCTAAATGGGTTGAATTTTTGGAACAATTTCCATATGTCATAAAGCATAAAAAAGGAAAAGGAAATATAGTTGCTGATGCTCTTTCTAGGAGACATGTCTTGCTTGCTATGCTTGAAGCTAAATTGTATGGACTTGAATCTTTGAAAAGCATGTATTGTGATGATATGGATTTTGCTGATTTGTATGAGGCATGTATAAAAAAATCAGAAAATGGATTTTTAAGGCATAATGATTTTTTGTTTAAAGGGAATAAATTGTGTGTGCCTAAAAGTTCCATAAGAGAAATGCTTGTGAGGGAGTCACATGAAGGGGGATTAATGGGACATTTTGGAGTGCAAAAGACATTAGAAATTTTGCAAGATAATTTTTATTGGCCAAATATGAAACGTGATGTTCATAAAATATGTGACCAATGTATTGTTTGCAAAAGGGCTAAGTCTAAAGTCAAACCCCATGGTTTATATACTCCTTTACCTGTTCCTGAATTTCCTTGGACTGATATTTCCATGGACTTTGTTTTGGGACTTCCAAAAACAAAGAATGGAAAAGATTCTGTTTTTGTTGTGGTTGACAGGTTTTCAAAAATGGCTCACTTTATACCTTGCAAGAAAGTGGATGATGCTTGCCATGTAGCAGATTTATTTTTCAAGGAAATAGTCAGATTGCATGGAATACCAAGAAGCATAGTGAGTGATAGGGACTCAAAATTTTTGGGTCATTTTTGGAGGACTTTGTGGGGAAAGCTTGGCACCAAGTTACTATTTTCTACTACTTGCCATCCCCAAACTGATGGACAAACAGAAGTGGTTAATAGGACCCTAGGTACTATGCTTAGGACAATTTTGAACAAAAACATAAAATCTTGGGAGGATTGTTTGCCTCATGTTGAATTTGCTTATAATAGGGCTGTTCATAGTACTACTAATTGTTCACCTTTTGAGGTAGTGTATGGATTCAACCCTTTAACTCCTCTTGATATATTACCTTTGCCTAATATTTCTATGTTTAAGCATAAGGAAGCGCAGGCTAAGGCTGATTTTGTCAAGAAGATGCATGAGAAGGTTAAGGCTCAAATTGAGAAGAAAAATGAGAGCTACGCCAAACAAGCAAACAAGGGAAGGAAGAAAATGGTGTTCCAACCAGGGGATTGGGTATGGATACACATGAGAAAAGAAAGGTTCCCAGAACAAAGGAAGTCAAAGCTTCAACCAAGGGGAGATGGACCTTTCCAAGTGCTTGAGAGAATCAATGACAACGCCTACAAAATAGACTTGCCTGGTGAGTATAATGTTAGTGCAACCTTTAATGTTGCTGACTTAACTCTTTTTGATGCAGGTGAGGACCCTTCAGATTTGAGGACAAATCCTTTTCAAGAAGGGGGCGTGATGTGGACATCAGTCAAGCAGTCAGCAGGTTAGGTGGGCCCATGACAAGGGCACAGGCTAGGAGGGCTAAGGAGGCACTACAACTTGTCATCAAGGAATTCCAATCCCAAAGTATGCAAAACATTAATGAAAGTCTTCAGTTCATTAATGTCACTCAGGTTGAAGAAGATGGAGCCAATGATGAAGAGGCAGTTGCATTTAATGCAACTACCAGTTGAAGCACCTTCAAGGCAAATGATGTGGCATTGTGGGCGGCCACATGTGGCAATTGTGGGCGGCCACTCTCCTTTTATTTTGCTGAAATTATTAGGTTTATTTGCTTTCAATAAAGAATAGGAAGTTACAAAACATTTGAGTTATTGTTTTTATGGTTACAAGACAAGGTTGTAAAGTTATTAAAATGCTTTGAAAGCCTTGTCTACTAGCCGTTGGAGTAGGCTTGTTTGTGCGCATGAACCTGGTCTTGTTTAGAGCCACATGGGAACCTTCCACCTAGTCCAAGTTGCGGCCAACATGTGCTAAAATTGGCTGAGTTATAAGTCATCAAGAAGGGGCCAACAAGGCTATAAATTGGAGAATGAAGAGCCATTAAAGTGGCGGCCAAGTCATGAAGAGGGAGGTTACAAAATGAATGGAAACTTGATGAATGGTGGCTGTTTTGTGCGGCCATTTTTATTGCTGCATGAATAGCTTCTTTACTTCATGTTTGGTGGTTATTTCTAAGGTTTATTGCAGCCACATGTGCCAAAATTCTGGTTGGGAAAATGCGGCCACACAAGCACACTTAGGTTGAGTTTTATTAGCTAATTTTGTCTCTTTAATTTATTTATTTCCTAGTAATGTATTAGGGTTGCATGGGAGTGTGTAAGGGGTATTTTTGGGAGATTTGGGGCGTGAACATGCAGCTGAATGCATAACCCTAATTCACCTTGTAAACTCTATAAATACATGCTTCATGCATGAATGAAAGGTTAGAATGTTTATGCAGAAAATTACCTATACTTTGAGAGTGTTTCTCTAAGTTTCTTGCTAGTCAAGAGTTGAGAATTTATCAAGGGATCCTTCCTTTGTGTGTGTTCTCAGGGACTTATCTTTCAAGTCTTTGAAAGTGTGACGTCCTTTCCTATCTTCCTTATTCTTCTTAAATTTTCTTATACTACTTTTTCCTTGAACAAAACCTGATTTTCTTCACGTGATTACTTGAATTGTATGTGACGTATTCTTCAAGAATTCATAGCTGAATTTTCGTTTGAAAAGGATATTTTTGGTTGCCTTTGTTTATTTCAATTTCTTGAGTTACGTTTTAAAAGAAAAGAAAATAGAAAAGAAAAAGAAAATATCAAAAAGAAAAAGTTTAGAAAAGAAAAGAAAAAGAATTGTTATCAAGAAAAGTGTTGGTTATTCAGAATTATCTAAGGTCCATCAATAGAACCTCAAGATTCATATCAAGCCCTATTGTAAGCAAACTCACATGAGGTAAACATTCCTCCCAAGACTTAATATTCTTATTTAAAATTTTCCTAAGCAAGGTTCCTAATGTCCTATTGACTACTTCTGTTTGACCATCAATTTGAGGATGGCAAGTAGTAGAAAACAGTAGTATGGTTCCAAGCTTTCCCCACAAAGTTCTCCAAAAATGGGCTAGAAATTTTGAATCCCTGTCACTCACTGTGCTTCTTGGTAACCCATGTAGCCTTACTATTTCTTTGATAAACAAATCAGCTACATGACAGGAATCATCCACCTTCTTGCAAGGTATAAGTGCGCCATTTTTGAGAACCTATAACCACAACAAAAATAGAATCTTTTCCATTCTTTGTTTTTGGATGTCCCAAAACAAAGTCCATGGAAATATCAGTCCAAGGATATTCAGGAACAGTAAAGGAGTATATAAACCATGAGGTTTAACTTTAGACTTAGCCCTTTTGCAAACAATGCAATGATCACAAAACCTATGAACATCACGTTTCATATTATACCAAAGAAATTATCTTGCAAAATTTCTAAAGTCTTTTGGAATCCAAAATGTCCCATTAATCCTCCTTCATGACTCCCTCACAAGCAAATCCCTAATAGAACTTTTAGGCACACATATTTATTTTCTTTAAACAAAAAATCATTATGCCTAAAATATCCATTTTCGGATTTTCTTTCACATGACACATATAATTCATCAAAATCCAAATCATCCTGATACATAGCTTTCAAATTCAAGTCCATACAATTTAGTTTCAAGCAAAGAAAGTAGAACATGTCTCCTAGAAAGAGCATCAGCAAAATATTTCCTTTTCCTTTTTTATGTTTGATGACGTATAGAAATTGCTCTAAAATTCAACCCATTTAGCATGCCTTTTATTGAGTTTCCCCTGGCCTTTTAAATACTTCAAAGATTCATGATCAGTATGAATTACAAATTCTTTGGGAAGCAAATAATGTTGCCAAGTTTTAATAGCCCATACCAAAGAATATAATTCCTTATCATAAGTGGAATAATTAAGTGCAGGTCCACTTAGTTTTTCACTTAAATAAGCAATTGGATGCCCTTCTTGTAACAAAACAGCCCCTATGCCTACATTTGATGCATCACATTCCAATTCAAAAGATTTTGCAAAATTAGGCAAAGCTAATATAGGCACATGAGTAAGCCTATCTTTGAGGGCAGCAAAGGCCGCCTTTTGCTTTTCCCCCCACTTATATCCCACATTCTTTTTAACAATGTCATTTAAGGGTGCAGCCATGGTGCTAAAGTCCTTAACAAATCTCCTATAGAACCTTGCTAAGCCATGGAAACTTCTCACGTCACTCACATTTTTAGGCGTTGGCCATTCTTGAATGGCCTTAACCTTTTCTTCATCTACTTGTGCCCCTTTTGAACTCACAACAAATCCCAAGAAACAACATGATCGGTACAAAAGATGCATTTTTCAAGGTTGGCATATAGATTTTCTTTCCTAAGCACATCCAAAACAGATTTCAAGTGTTCAACATGCATATCAAGATTGGTGCTATAGATAAGAATATCATCGAAATACACAACCACAAATTTCCCTAAATTCCCTTTAAAGATGGTTCTCAACCTCATGAAAGTGCTAGGAGCATTAGTTAAACCAAAGGGCATAACCAACCATTCATATAAACCATATTTTGTTTTAAAGGTTGTTTTCCATTCATCCCCTTCCCTAATTCTAATCTGATTATAGCCACTTTTTAAATCAATTTTTGTAAACACACATGCACCATACAGTTCATCAAGAAGATCATCTAACCTGGGAATTGGATGCTTATACTTGATGGTGATGTTGTTTATGGCTCTATAATCACACATTCTCCATGATCCATCTTTTTTTGGTACCAAAATGACTGGTACTGCGCATGGACTCATGCTATCCCTCACCCATCCTTTGCTTATGAGCTCATTCACTTGCCTCTCAATTTCTTTAGTCTCTTGAGGGTTGCTCCTATAAGCTGGCCGATTTGGCAATGAAGCTCCAGGAATGAGGTCTATGTGATGCTCAATTACTCTCAAGGGTGGTAAGCCTTCAGGAACACTTTCTGGAAATACATCCTCATATTCCTGCAAAAGAGATTTAACAATAGAAGGCAACTCGTATTTATCAAATTGGTTAGCAGTTAAAAGAAAACTTGGATCAAGCAGTAAGTAAAGAGGTTGTCTTGTACATAACACTCTCCTCACTTCTTTCTCCTTTGCTAAACAAAGTTTTTGTCCTCAAGTGTTTCACTCCTTTTCTTTTGACTCTTTTCTTTCTCAAGTGTTTCACTCTTCTCTCTTGAGCAATCTTTTCTCTCAATTTTTGTTGGTCCTCACTAACCTCTCTTGGACTCAAAGGCCTGAAAACAATTTTTTATCATGGTACATGAAAGAAATTTTATTTGTAAAGCCATCATGGATAGCTTTAGTGTCAAATTGCCACGGCCTCCCAAGGAGAATATGGCTTGCGTCCATAGGTACCACATCACAAGTCATCTTGTTTTGATATTTTCCAATAGAAAATGGAATTTCAGCTTGCCTCTTCACGTGCACTTCATCTCCCTCACTAAGCCATTGAAGTTTATATGGCCTAGGATGTGGCTTTGTGTCCGAATTCATCTTGTTCACTAATATGGAACTAACCACGTTAGTGAAACTACCACCATCAATTATCACCAAACAAATCTTACCATTGATTGAACATCTAGTGTGAAAAATGTTCTCCATTGGCTTTCTTTTTTGGCCGTGGTTTGGCTTCCAAGAGTCTCCTAATCATGTATAGAGTTCTAATGGATGCTATTTTAGAGAGAAAATTTTAAGGTGAGTGCTATTGATTCATCCCAGATTATGTGTTACACTTTTACTATTAACAACATATATTTTAGTGTTTATTTTAATCTAACATAACTATTTAATATAATTCCACACATTCGATATATTTGAACAATTTACTTAGTGTTGAATCAAATCTTTACCATTTCATGCATGCCTTACTCAATTAAATGCTCTTATTGGAACTAAAGTTGTTGTAGCTATAAATGGGTCCTTCACATGCTGCCTCAAATCAATCTTGTAAGTCTCTCATATCAAGTGAAAGCAATGGTTTAAAAAAATTCAACCAAACCAAATTACTCATTCTAGTTGACACTTACCTGTCATATACCTCAGCAAAGGTCTTGAGTGACGCTGAGGAAGAGGAAGTGGCACATTCAGAGCTGCTGCACATATGGCAAAAAAGATTCATTAAAAAATAAAGGAAAAAATAGATGCTCAGGATAATAACTCCCCTAATTTGTGATCTATTCCAATTCATGAAAAATATTAATCATATGCAGTTATGCACTTTTTGCCAAATTCAAGTGGCCATGGGTGGGGGATCATGAAAAAAGATACAAAGCATGTGGCTTATGTGTTTATACATTTCTAACTTACCTTGGCTTACTAGAATTAGATGTATCAGTATCACTTGCTCATCTTCAGTTCTAGTTCTGTTTCAACCTTCCTCTTTGAATTCTAATCAAGGTTTAGACTATGGAGATGCTCATTATAAGGAGGCTGCACCCTTCAAGAGCAGCAAACATATCGTTTGATAATCAAATATAGGATGGTCCCACTATTGATTAAAAATTCCATGTTTGAACTTATATATTAACCTGTACGGCCCTAACCCTAAACCCTAAACATAAACCCTAAACCTAAGGCCCAACCAGTTGATATGGCCCGCACGCTATATTATTATCATATCCGTAAATATATAATAATATCCACACAAAATATAACCATATCTGCAATATCTCATTATATAAGAAATATGATATGACATCTATAATTATATGATGACACCTGCATACTTACTCCTTTTATACAAAGACCCACTATACAAAGGCCCACTTACCATATTTATACAGGGAAAACCCCTATATATAGAGATGACTGACAGATCATCAGGTACGCAATCTCACTCAGTCAATCACTTTGACTGCTAATAGATCTTTCTGACTTGGGCGTCGGAGTCCCTTTGCAGGTACACAACACCCCCCCCGGGTTCAACTCGGATCATACTGCTCCAAACCGATCCAGATCCGACTCTCACCTGCTGACTCAGATCCAGGTCCGAGTTCCATACCAACATTTGGCGCTAGAAGGAGGGCCTCCCCCTATCCAGCATGACAGTCACCACCCGTCGTCAGCTAACCCGGTCCCGTCCTCATCCAGCCAACGCCCGAAGGCTGGGTAAAGGATCTCGGAGCCGAAGAAGGCTTAGCTGAGCAAGAAGGAACTTCACATCCTCTAGTCGAAGTTGAACGCCATGGAGAAAACAATCACACCGACCCCCGAGACGAAGTGGATTCGGCGCCTTGAAGCCCAAATCAGAGAACTCCGGATCAGCGCACGAAGGCGGCCGAAGATCCGGCCGTGAATCATATTGAGGAGCGTCTCAAGCACCTGGAACGCAGTATAAACCCTCAACCCACCATCCAATCCGTCCCGCATCAGACAGAGACCACCAAGAAGTCCAACAGCAAAGGATTGCAGCTAACCAGCTCCCTTCAGACACCCTTTCTCTGAGAGATTGGTCCGGGTCGAAATACTTGAGTAATACAGAAGGGCACTCCCCATTGAATCCTTTAACGGCACAACAGACCCGGTCAAACATCTAGATGCCTTCACCAATGAGATGCTCTTCATTGAGCCCCCGAGGCTATCATCTGTCGTTCCTTCCCCAGAACGTGAAGGGAGAAGCTTTAGCATGGTTTAAAACTCTCCCATTGGGTTCCATTGACACCTGGGACGATATGCAACATACCTTCCTGGGACGATTCACAATCTCCACTGAGATCCCTAGAGATCAGTTCACACTAGCAAAAGTCAAGCAAACTAAAGACGAGCCGCTTAGAAGCTTCTTAGCCTGATTCTACAAGGAATGTGCTTTGATCCCAGACCTGGCCGAGAACGTTCAACTCGTGTGCGCTGTGTCGGCTCTTTCACCGAGTTCCCCCCTGGCCGTTTCCCTATCAGAAGAACTGGTCCGATCCATGGAACAGTTTCGACAACGATCACACAAGTATGTGGGACGAGAGGCTCATTTGGCCGTTGCCGCCAAGCAGGACAAGGACCAAGGATCAAGCCGAGATTCTTACCAGGACTGGCATAAAGGGAAAGACAAAGGGCACCACCAGGACCAGCGTCGGCACCCAAAAGGCCGATACAATAACTATTCATCCCTGAACACAAACCCTGGAAAGATCCTGAAAGAAGTGATGCACACCGAGTTCGCAGATATACCAAAGCCCCCACCCCTCAAGGCCTCAGCTCAAAAGGAAAAAACTAAATATTGTTCTTTCCATGAAGGATATGGACACAACACTGATGAATGCATCCAGTTGCGAGACCTCATTGAGCAGCTTATCCGGGATGGCCGACTTGGCCGATAAGTGAAGAAGAACCGGTCCCAAGGAGGATACAAGAAAAATGACGAACGGAAGAGATCACCCAGCCCTGATGGGGAAAAAGACAAGAAACGGAAGAGTTCTGCATCCCAAAAGAAAGATGACAGCAAGGAAGACAAACCCGGCTCCAGCACCACACCAAGGGTGAGGATAAACATGATTTCAGGAGGATTCGCTAGAGGAGGATTGTCGAACAACTCTAGAAAAAGGCATCTGCGCGAAGTCTACAATGTCGAAGGGGCCGAGTTGAAGACAGTAGCCCAAGACCCCCAAACTCGGTCATCACCTTCTCAGATGAGGATTTCTTTGATGATGTGGTTGATCACAATGATCCCTTCGTGATACGTTCCCTAATAGGAGATGGAGATGTCGGACGCGTGTTTGTTGACCAAGGCAGCTCAGCCGACATTCTCTTCTACAGGACCTACACCCAATTACTCTTGCCACCAGACAATCACTACTCCCCTACTCAGGTGATCTAGTAGGCTTCTCAGGAGACAAGAATTCAGCCTAAAGGATTCCTCCAAACCACACTCAGGGTCGGCTCTGAGGTCGATAACAAAGTCGTCTCAGCCAAGTTGCTCATAGTTGACTGCCCCAGCTTATACAACGCCATTCTCGGTCGCCCCTCCTTGAACGCTCTAGGAGCGGTTATCTCCACCAAACACCTGGTGATGAAGTTCCCTGGACGATACGGGAAGGTGATCACGGTTCAAGGAGACAGACTTGAAGCAAGAAAGTGCTACAACGCTGCCCTCACTACTGCACCCACATCTCAACCAGAGAAGACAGTCCCCATAGGCCAAGTCCACATGATCGATCTCGACCCTAGAGCCGAGACGGATTCCAAGAGACGGGAGAGAATTGAGCCAGCTGCAAAAACTAAACCATTCCAAATTGGAGTTTCAGCAGAACAGACGACCAAAATCGGCTGTGATATGGATCCTACCATGGAAGACAGATTGAAATCCCTACTCTTAAGAAATTCAGATTGTTTGCATGGACTTCGGCTGACATGCCGGGTATTGATCCCGACTTCTGCTCTCATAAACTCTCTGTCGACCCCAGTGCCAAGCCGGTCGCCCAGAAGAAAAGGAAAATTGGCCTTGAAAGACAACAGGCTGCTAACCAGCAGGTAGAAGAACTTATCAAAGCCAATTCATCAGAGAATGCAAGTATGTCACCTGGCTATCCAATGTCGTCTTGGTGAAGAAATCAAATGGCAAGTGGAGAATGTGCGTGGATTACACAGACCTGAATAAAGCATGTCCCAAAGACCCTTTCCCACTTCCCAACATCGACTAGTTGGTTGACAACTCATCAGGATACCGTTGGCTCTCCTTCATGGATGCCTACTCAGGTTACAACCAGATTCCCATGGACCGGGACGACGAAGAGAAGACGGCCTTCATCACTGACAAAGGGATCTACTGTTACACCATGATGCCGTTTGGACTGAAGAATGCCGGAGCCACAAACCAGAGAATGATGACAAAGGTCTTTGGTGATGTAATGGGGAGTGTAGTGGAAGTTTACATAGATGACATCATAGCAAAGACGGCTGAAGGAAATGACCACATAGCCGACTTGGAACTAGTCTTTGATCGCCTCAGGAAGCACAACATGAGACTTAACCCCCTTAAGTGCTCTTTTGGAGTTCCTTCAGGCCATTTTTTGGGTTTTCTCATCACCAGCAGAGGAGTGGAAGCGAACCCAGACAAGTGCAAAGCCGTGTTGGACATGAAAAGCCCAACCTGCATCAAGGAGATACAACAGCTTAATGGAAGGATCACAGCTCTCAGCCGATTCATCCCCAAGTCGGCTACAACCTCCCTCCCTTTCTTCCAACTCCTTCGCAAAGGGAAATCCTTCACTTGACAGATGAATGCGAAGCTGCTTTTCAAGAGCTAAAACAGACACTGGCAAACCCACGGATCCTAGTGAAGCCGACCCAAGGAGAACATCTGTATCTCTACATCTCTGTAACCAACCAAGCTATACGTTCGGTTTTGGTTAAAGAAGATGGGCGCACCCAACTCCCCATTTACTTCATCAGCAAAGCCCTCTAGGGAGCCGATACCAGAAGCTAGAGAAAGCCGCCTTAGCTGTATTGATCACTGTCAGGAGGTTGAGACACTATTTCCAAGGGCATAGAGTCACAGTCAGAACCGACTTACCCCTCAGACTCGTCCTTCACAAATCGGACCTCTCTGAGCGTATGACTGCTTGGGCCTTGGAGTTATCGGAGTTTGATATACACTTCGAGGGACGCACTGCCCTCAAGAGTCAAACTCTAGCTGATTTCGTTGCTGAAATGACACCCCCTGAAGATTCACCCACTGCTGAATGGACCGTCTTCGTTGACGGCTCCTCCAACAAAAAGGGCGCCGGAGCCGGGATAGTCCTGGAAGGACCTGATGAAATCTGCATCGAGAAATCTCTGAAGTTTGAGTTCCAAACCTCAAACAACCAGGCCGAGTATGAAACATGCATTGCCGGCCTCCTGATGGCAAAGGAAGTAGGGGCTAGAAAAGTCCTCGTGTGCAGCGACTCCCTGTTGATGGTATCCCCAAATTAAAGGGGAATATCAAGCAAAAGAACCACTACTGCAAAGGTATCTGGAGAAGGTCAAAGTATCGAGCGACGGGTTCGAAGAAATTATCTTCCAACACGTCCCCAAAGCCGATAATACCAGAGCTGATATCCTTTCCAAACTTGCAAGCACCAAAAAACTTGGGAACAACAAGTCTGTCCTCCAGGAAGTCATCTCGACCCCGCGAATATCAGATAGAGGAAACCAGCCCATGGATGACACCCATAAAGACTTACATCCTGATGGGCACACTCCCTACAGAGGAAAAGGAAGCGAGAAAACTGAGACGATTAGCCTCCCACTTCACAGTCATCCAAGACAGATTGTACAAAAAGGGATTCTCTACCCCTCTCCTCAAATGTGTTGATGACAAAGAAGCCAAGTATGTGTTGGCCGAGTTACATGAAGGCAGTTGTGGAAATCACCAAGGTGGTAGAACGCTCGCAAGAAAGGCCCTGAGAGCCGGGTACTATTGGCCGACTCTAGCCCAAGATTCCATGGACTATGCTAAAAAGTGTGAAACTTGTCAGAAGAATGCTTCCATCCACCACCAACCTTCATCTGAGTTGACAACCATGACGGCCCCCTGGCCTTTCCATCAGTGGGGAATTGACATACTCGGCCCTTTCCCCCCAGCTCCAGGACAAGTCAAGTTCCTAGTAGTAGCAGTAGATTATTTCACCAAATGGATTGAAGCAGAACCCCTTGCCACAATCACCTCAGCCAAAATACAGAATTCTTTTACAAGAATATCGTCTCAAGGTTCGGGATCCCTCACTCCGTGATCACGGACAACGGGACCCAATTCACTGATAAAAAGTTCAGAGAATTGCTGTCAGATCTGAAGATCAAGCATCACTTCACCTCAGTTGAACACCCACAAACCAATGGCCAAGTCGAGTCCGCGAATAAGGTAATCCTCAAGGCCCTTAAACGCAAATTGGAAAACGCCAAAGGCAACTGGGTGGAACAACTCGACCATGTACTCTGGGCATACCGCACCACCCCCCAGTCTTCCACCAATGAAACTCCTTTCCGGCTCACTTTCGGAACTGAAGCTCTCATCCCGGTTGAGATTGGGGAGCCGAGTTGGAAGGTACATAACTTCACCAAAGAATCAAATGACAAGGAAATTTTGGAAGAACTTGCCTTTTTGGACGAGACCCGGGCCAGAGCTCATGTCCGGGAATTAACCTTGAAGAAGCGTCTCACAACACGACGCAACACAAAAGTAATGGCCAGAAGCTTCCAGCCCGGAGACCTCGTCCTGCGCAGACCCGACATTGGCAACAAGAATGCAGCCCAAGGGAAGTTGGCAGCAAACTGGGAAGGTCCCTACAGAGTCGTCGCGGCGACCGGGAACGGAGCATATAAGATAGAAACCCTTGAGAAGAAGGTTGTGCCCAGATTCTGGAATGCAGACAAGCTCAAGACCTATTATTCCTAAGTTATTTTCCTATTATTTATTCAAACCGGATGCGAAGAGCATTTCGGCCCCATAGTAATAAAGTCGGGTACGAAGAGTATCCCGGCCCAATTTTAATAAAACACAGTTGCGACGAGCAACCTGCTTTCTACTATTCCTCATTTATCTTCTAACTATAACAGACACTTAATTGTTCGAGAAGAGTGCGTTACAAGCGTATCAACGTTAAAAGCGCAGAATTTAACCAAGTTATAAATATAACGAATTGGTTCGAGACGAGTGCGTTACAAGCGTATCATTGTTAAAAGTGCAAAATTTAACCAAGTTATAAATATAACGAATTGGTTCGAGAAGAGCGCGTTACAAACACAATTATCATAAAAGCACAAATTAACAAAACGATTCGAGACGACTTGGTGGAGGGCGCAAAACAAAACATGCCAAAACACAGATGGAACACAACAAATTCGTCTTAACCAAATCATTACAAAAAATGTTCATTACAAGAGGTCACCCAGTGTACGGGCCGACTTCCTCCCCAGAAACGGCATCAACATAGATATTCTTCTCCATGTCAACCCGAAAAATCTTCCCCTCAAAGACCTCATACTCAGATGACGTCCCTTCAACCTTCAAGCCGGGATTGAGCACCCCCAACTGGGCCACAGCATTCCCGAACGACGCATTGCTGATCTCCTGAGAGAGCTTCACAAGGCTAGTCTTTTCTTCATTAAATTTGGCTTGAGCCCTCTTCAAATTCTCCTTGAGGAGTTCAGCAACAGCCTCATCAGTCATTCCGGAGTCCGGACGCAGGTGGAGCCAACTGCAGCTTCTCCAAGTCGGCCTTCAACCTATCCATCTCAGCCTCCAGGGTCTTGTTCTTACCTTTCATGGACTTGTACCAACCTTTGTATTTTATTTTCTCCTTCTTCTCAGCACTGACAGCCTCTTGAGCAATCTTCAAATCCTCCAAAGCCTTATCCCTCTCAGCTGTCTGGGATTCCAAGTCAGCCGCCATCCGCTCAGAAGCTGGGATGACATCCAACCTCAAATGCCTCATGTAAGAAGCATGCTGAAGGCATTGACGCTTGATATCCATCAAACCCTCAAGCTACGACACACTCTCATGAACCGACTTCAAGAAAGGGTTGTACAAGATGTGATCCATCTCAGGAGTGTCAAGATCAACGTCTGAACCATACAGATTCAACCCGGATTCTTCTGAGGACTCGTCTACCCTGGCCCTCTTACCCTTTTTCTTGTGGTTTTTCTTCCTCTGCACCTGAGGCTGCTCCTCCCCACCGCCACCAGGCCCAGTCCGGACGACATCTGCATTAATGACAGGTTGACCCCCTGTGCCATCACCACCGTTAGTCCGGGTAAAGTCCATGTCAACCCGGACCTCATCGTTGTTAACTTGGGCATTTTGCAGAGCCCTCAGTTGTCTCAACGCTGCAGAGGCCATCGAAGCTGCAAAAATAAAACCAAATGATTAGCCGAGATACGGAGGAAGAGAACAACTCGCAAATACTTAAAATAAATCTCACCAATTCTAGATCCAACATTACGAGTCGGACCATCTAATATTTTCTTAGAGGAAAACAACCCACATTCCTCAACTGACTCCTTCAGCAAATCCCTCACTACCAAGTCTTGAGGGGATAGGTCCGATTCAGAAAACTCAAATGCGGACGGCTTCAAGTCATAGTGTCGGTTGTCCCAATAGATGCTAAAACGCAGCTCATGGGAAGATCGGTCCTCCCAAAACGGCTTCACCCCTTTGACCGTCTGTATTTGGTAGAACTCTTGTTTAAAAGTAATGCTTCCCCTCTTAGCCAACTCACAGAACGGAGTTATTAACTTTCGATCTTTATACCCCCTAAAAGAGATCCAACTTTTCAGAGTCTCTTTCTTTTCCCCTGGAGGGTCCTTCCTTAACACTATGAAGTAATAAAAAACAACTTTACAGAAGGCGTGAAGCCGAACTCGGTCAAAATCAACTCGAAGCACCTGATGAAGGCCCATGAGTTGGGGTGCAGTTGCGAAGGCGCACACCGCAAAAACTGTAGCATCCGCTCTTGAAATTCGGTGAACGGAAACCTCAATTTCACTTTTGAATGATAAAAATCATAAGTGTATAAAAAGGAGTATTGGTCTCAGAAAGATGGCATACTCGACCTCCTCGGGGAGGGAGCACCACATTGTACAAATCCTTCATCTCGGCTGAACCAAACACCTCCAAATCGAATAAATGTTCCTGGAAGTGCTCCGAATAGTCGGGTCTATATACAGAACAGGTACCAAGAACCTTTGGATCTACCCACTGATACCTATCAGCCCACAGAGGCACGAAGTAATCCTCACGGGGCTCAACCATTTCAACACCTACAGAGGTAATTGTGTAGCAACTACCCTCATCAGAACCGGGACGACTAGTACTCGACTCATCAAAGATGCTATTATATGAATCCGTCTCGGATTTTACTAATTTGTTATCATTTTCAACTCGAACTTTCCCCCCAAAGGTCATATTTCTTCGTCTTAATACCGAAATTACTTCAGGACTTAAATTCCCATTCACAAGAAGACCGACTCCGTGATACCCACGACTCCGGTCTCCCAGATAACACCTCCAAAGAATCACTCATTTGCGATAAAAGAAGAGAAAGAGAGAAGAGAAATACCTGATAGTCGGATATTGAATTCGACTTAGAAATGTGGAAGTCGGATCAGGATTCGAGATGGCCAAGCGCAGAGAAAAACAGAATTGACAGATGAAGCAAAGTTGAAAATGAACTTCACCCCCTATTTATAAGGCCGAAAAGGCCCATTACCGCTTTGGCCAAGGAAGTCGAACCGTCGCGACCCAATACTAAAGCGACACGTCACCTGGTATTCGAAGCGTCGCAAGAACCTGAGACATTTCAGAAAAAAGCAAAAAGTCGCAACGGTATGCCAGGCAGGGGACCCGTCCCGACACAGGGAAGGTAATCATAGTTCAACCCGAACCTGGATATCTAATGGTAAACTCATCTCGAACCGTTGCTCCACCAAAGAAGCATTAATATCTCAACCCACGAGAATCATTCCAAATGGCCCCGAGCGCCGGTTCGAGACGCCAGAATTTCATCCCGAACCAAAAAGACAAGGTTAATGCTTCGCCTCGGACCATGACACAAAAAGAAGATCAACATTGCATGCGCCACCAAGTCGTCTCGGATCACAAGTGTCGTCTCGAACCAGTCATGTACATTTAAGCTCAAAGTCAACTTTTAAAGTTGACAAGAGCTGGGGGGGCTTCTGTTACGGTCTAAACCTAAGGCCCAACAGCTGATATGGCCTGCACGCTATATTATTATCATATCCGTAAATATATAATAATATCCACACAAACTATAACCATATCTGCAATTATATCTGCAATATCTCATTATATAAGAAATATGATTATGACATCTATAATTATATGATGACACCTGCATACTTACTCCTTTTATACAAAGGCCCACTTACCATATTTATACAGGGAAAACCCCTATATATAGAGATGACTGACAGATCATCAGGTACGCAATCTCACTCAGTCAATCACTTTGACTGCTAATAGATCTTTCTGACTTGGGCGTCGGAGTCCCTTTGCAGGTACACCCCTCGGGTTCAACTCGAATCATACTGCTCCAAACCGGATCTAGATCCGACTCTCACCTGCTGACTCAGATCCAGGTCCGAGTTCCATACCAAAACATAACCTAAAGTCTGTATTGAATAATGGTACCATATCCTTTGTAATCTACCACTACACAATCAAATGCATGTCAGATAAATGGTAGAAAAATGGAATTGGACAGCAGAGCATGGGTCCCTCAAAGCCCCCGAAGGCCCATATAACCATACTAGCCAGTTTTGAGAAGTATATACATAATTTTTCAAACAATTTATTCTTTTCCACTACCAAAATAAAAAATTGTAGATTACAATCTTTCCAAAAACAGAGTTCTGTTTTGCAACTGTTGGGTGTAATAGCAACTTACCCACTTGAAGAAGGAAGCTAGGAACTTGTGATATCTCAGCTGAAACTTTAGAGCCAGGCCCTCTCCTTGCTAACAGAACTAACTTGGAGTTAGTAGAAGAAATGAAATAAAATTAAAATAGATTGACAAGACTTGTGTTGGCATATAGAAAGTTATCAAAATAACATGTTTTATGTAAAACAAAGCATGATTATAAACTTAAAATTAGTTTCTTAAAACCAGCATCAGAATATAATATAAATCAATATAAAGTAACAAAGTTACAAAGCTTTTTTTTATGCTAACATGTTCAATCCCTGAAAATTTAATCATCACAAGTTTTAACATAGAAAAAATAACTTTTTTAAATGAAAGCAATATCAGGCATTTAACTTGTAGGTGAATAATTAACTTGCAGTCATTTTGATTACTATATGGAATGTAAACCTTTTTAATATGAAAGAAATATCAAACAATATCATCAAACCAATTTCGTTTTGAGAGCCGCAGGTGTCGCCAACTATTAAATGTAAACCTTACCCTTCTTCACATTCACACCAATGGTATCTTCTTTTTAATTCTTAGCATATTCTGGAAGCAGCACTCTCTTAATAGAAGAATCTCTTAGATTCATATCTACCTTCTTAAGAGTCACCTATTTGACTTATGTATAAAAAAGGCATTGCTCATATAAAAAGAAGCATCTCATCCATCCTATAATCGGCCTTAATAAATTATTCTTGTTTCATTTTATGAAATTAAACTTCTTTGCACATAATATATACAACATGTATCAAACAAAAATTGCAAGCATTGGTTTGGGAAAAACAAGAAGATAAATATTGTACCTCTTGCAGTTAAGTGTTAATTTCAGTTCTAGTTTTTCCAACATATAAAGGGAAACAGATTCAAAGAGAAAAGAGATAGAACCCACAAACCGACCTAATTAGGAAAGCAAAACACAATGTGGATTTGTTGTGATTTGGTTGCTTAAGAGGTAGAGCAAAGCAGATGTTATTTTCCCGTCAACTCGTGGCCGTTATCCACGTTCGCAAAGAGGCAGAGCAAGGCGTGACTCTTGAACCGGTGGCCGTGAGCGATGTCCGCAGTCGCAGAGCAAACGTGTGACTCCATAGCAGGGCTAAGGCGTCACCGTGAGCGACGGAGAAGATGAACACTGTAGTGGAGACAGAATATTTGTCCTACATTCAAGTTCAAACAACCAAGATGAAATTACTCTAAATCAAAAGGGGGAATATCGCGCAACATTTAGGGCTCAACCAATGCAAAAATTTGGGGCTAAAAAACTAACCTTCACGCCTTCTCAGAAATCCTCATCCACTACTTTGAAGAAGACGAACTCCGATTTGTTCCTTCTACTCCTCGACCCTCGTGGACCACTGAGGCTTTTGTTGAGCTCTGTTGTTTGAAGCAGATGAACATGAACGCGAGAGAAAAGGAGAGAATGAAAAGGACAGAATGAATGAACCAACTTTGTCCTTTACCTTTTGTATTTTTCTTTTTCTTTATGTCTTTTTTTAAAACGACCACGTCTGATTATCAGTAGCCACCTCACATTAGTGTAGAAAACTAGAAATTGTGGTTGACACTGTTTATGTACATATATTGGAATTGTTTGCCCAGAGATTCCTATAGAGTATAGATTAAACTACCTAATAAGTACTAGCGTACCAAATAGGGAGTTGTCTACCGGAATACATCACCAAGCCTTGACAATTCCTTTCCAATCCAAACGTAGGCAGACATGGTTCCCCCCTCCCTCCCTTTTTTTGGTAAGAGAAATTTAGGGTGAGAGGATGGTGTCCCAGTCCGAGGTAGGAAAAGTCTCCGGGTTCAAAGAGCACTTGCAAAGGTATATATATTTACCTCACCCTAAGGGAACGAATGGGGGTTCTAACCTGCAACCTGTTAGGTACGAGACCCTATCTTGCTCCACTTGACCAACCCCTTGGGTTGTTTTTCCCCTCTTTATCCACCACCGAATACGTGGATCAGCTGGTAAGGCCATTGTTTTAGTTTAACTAGTAGTCTCGAGTTCTAGTTTTGTGTATGAAACTTTTTTGAATACTCGAGGGAGAGTTTTACCGTCCATCCCATAGAAGGATTTTCTTCCATGAAAAATACTTGTAGTCTTGCACCAATAAAATAATATACTATAATCTGTAAGATGGGTCTACAAATTTGATAAAAATCCTCTGTCCCAATTAAGAGTAAATTTGTCAACATTTTTTTACTTTGATTTTTTCTTTTTACTTAAGATGATTATATTTCACTAAAAAAGTTTTGACCCAATAATGAGTAGAATATTATCGTCATACTATGCTAAATACTTAAAATTACGTAAGCATTCTACTAAAAACATAAATATGATACCTCATTTTTTTATTATTCACAAATCTTGAGTGGGCCTCATAGGTACATACCATTCATTTTTACTTTCTATAAATACACATCTCTTCTTCAACCCGACATCTTTAAAAATTCAATTAAATAGACTACACTTTATTTAAGAACAAGTGTTTATATAAGAACTAGGTGCTTGTGTAAGCAACAACTCTAACCGTGCATAAATTTTAAGCATCGACTCTAACCCGCGGCTTAAATCGTCAAGAATGCCAAAAAAAATTAAAACACTAGTGTTCAACTGAGCACCAATGCGCAGTAAGCAACTGCTACAAGGTCTGCTCTAGTGGTAGTTTAGGATTGAGCAACGGTTCTTAATGAGCAAATGCTCAATAAGACCACTGATAAACATGCTCTAAGAACCGAGCTAAGCACCCTTATAAGATCCCCGATAAAGAATAAGGGGAATTTTAAGGTGGACCCCCTATGTTTTGGATCTACAGTAGACATCACACTTTTTAATGTAAAAAGTAAATTTAAATTAATAAATATATTATTAAATTTTTTAATATTAAATTTTGGCTTAATTATGTATATGGTCCCTATATATATGGGTTTTTTACTTTTAGTCCCTACAAGTTTTTTGTCTTTCATCCCTAAAAAAGTTTTCATTAGCATTTCTAGTCCCTGCCATTAGCTTTAAGTTGATGTGACTAATGAAGTACCGCATAAGCCTGTCACATGTGTTAATTCTGCTCAGCTTAAATTTATTTTGTCCCTATAAATGATCATTTTATTTTTAGTCCCTACAATTTTTCTTTTGTTTTTTACCTCAGTCTCATCTCTATCCAACATCACACTGTTCTTTTTCCTTCTACTAAATTAATACACTTGAAGTTTTGGAACTTCTCACGTGTTTAAGATAATAAATTCTATATGTATTCATTTATTTAAAATTTCAACAGTTGGATTAATGGCCTTTTTTTCTCTACAATTCTTTTTTTTATTTCTTGACTAACAAAATTTACAATTTGATTTATAATTATGAGTCTTTTTTTATCCTTTCTATAGTGAATCTTTGACACATAATTTCAAGTATGTATCTTTTGAATACATAAATAATTTATTTTCTTAAACCCACGAGAAGTTTCGAAATTTCAAGTGTAACAATGTAGTAAAAGTAAAAAAAAACACTATGATGTTGAATATGGATGATATTGAGGTAAAAAACAAAAAAAAAAATCGTAGGGACTAAAAACAAAAGGACCCATATTTATATGGACTGAAAACATTTAAGCCTTAAATCTTTACTATTTGTAGTAAAAGTCTACTATAAATCCAAAATATAGGAGTCCCCCTTAAAATTCCCCTAATAATAAACCCCAAGTATAGTCCTAAAACAATTCTGGTGCCCACTATTATACATCTCTTTTTGAAGGGATGTAACTTACAACCCAAATAAAGAGACCCTATTATGTAAATACTTTAAAATACAAACTTTCATATTTCACTATTTGGTCCCAAGGTTATTTTTCTCTAAATTATTTAATATTTCCTCCATTCCAAATATCCTATTTTTCTCTCCCCTGTTTCTGATATGAACCTTATGGTTCAATTGAGGGATCTTTAGAAATAATAGGCTGAAACGTGAATTTCTCTTTAACACTTGATTTTTGTTCTACACTTTTCTTTTCTTTTCTTTCTCTATTTTTTGTATTTTTTCTTGAATTATAAAATGTAGCAACTTCAAACTTGGAATAAGACTTTAACTTTCAATAAAAATCAACTCAGCCTTCAAACTTGATAAGTAATAAACGTATACAAAACAAGTTGTTAAACATAAGATGAAAACTATTGGCTAGCATAAGGAACGAATTAGAAGAAGAAGATAATTGGACGTCACACTTTCAAGGATTGAAAGATAAGCCCTTGAGATCACAGACACACAGGTGAAGAACCTTTGATAAACCTCAACTCTTGACTAGGCAAGAAATTTAGAGAAACACTCTCTTGTTTGATAAACTTTTGCATAAACATTCTAAAAATCCATGCATGCATGAAGCATGATACTTATATGGTTTACAAGGCAATTCAAGAGTCATGCAACCAGCTAGGTTTGCACGCTAATTCATCCCCAAAATATCCCTCATGCAACTTCCATGCATCCCTAATTACATAACTTAAAATTAAATTAATTCAAGAAGTAAAATTGGCTAACTAAACTTGGCTAAACCTAGCTTACTTGGCCGCAAATTACAATAAGATTCCTTGGCACATGTGGATGCATTAATCCTTGGAATGTAACCACAAAAACATGAAGTAAAGTGGCCATTGAATCAGCCATGAAGTGGCCATATGAAACAACCCCAAAGAATCAAGTGTGCAATCAATTTTGTAACCTCCATTTCATGAATGTTGGCCGCAACTTTGATGGCAATTGACTCAACCATTTAAAACCTTGTTGGCACCTCTTTGATGACTCATTATTCAGCCAATTGACTCAACCATTTAAAACCTTGGACTAGGTGAAAGGTCTCCATGTAGCTCCAAAAAGGACTAGGTTCATGCGCACTTAGCAAGCCTTCTCTAACGGCTAGTTGACAAGGCACTCAATGCAATTGAATCACATTACTACCTTGTCTTGTAACCAACAAAAACAATAACTCATATGTTTTGTAACTTCCCTAACTTTTATTGAAAACAATTAAACATAATAACTCAGCAAAATATGCATGAGTTGGCCACCCACATGGCAACCTCCATGGCTGATGATTGGTCTTCAATTTGCAGTTGCTTTAATGGCAACTGAACCTCCATCCTCTTCAACTTGAGTGCAATAAATGAACTGTTCAGTTCCATTAATGCTTCTGGTGACTTGAAACTGAGAAGCATTTAATGCAAGCTGTAGAGCTTCCCTTGCCTTCTTAACATGCGCCCTTGTCATGGGTCCCCCTAGCTTTTTGAGTGCTTCAAGTCCTTGACTTATGTCCTCATCATGCCCCCCTTCTTGAAAAGGATTTATCCTCAAATCTGAAGGTTCCTCACCTGCATAAAAAAAAGTTAAGTCAGAAACATTAAAGGTAGCACTGACATTATACTCACCTGGTAAGTCAATCTTGTAAGAATTGTCATTTATCTTCTCAAGCACTTGGAAAGGTCCATCCCCCCTAGGTAAGAGTTTTGACTTTCTTTGTTCTGGGAATCTTTCTTTCCTCATGTGCACACAAACCCAATCACCAGGTTCGAACACCACCTTCTTTCTTCCCTTGTTGGCTTGCCTTGCATAGCTCTCATTCTTCTTTTCTATTTGCGCCTTTACTTTCTCATGCATCTTCTTGACAAAATCAGCCTTAGCCTGCGCATCTTTATGCTTAAATGTAGAAATGTTAGGCAAAGGTAATATATCAAGAGGAGCCAAAGGGTTAAATCCATAAACCACCTCAAAAGGTGAACAGTTTGTAGTACTATGGATAGCCCTATTGTAAGCAAACTCAACATGAGGTAAACATTCCTCCCAAGACTTAATATTCTTATATAAAATTGTCCTAAGCAAGGTTCCTAATATCCTATTGACTACTTCTGTTTGACCATCAGTTTGAGGATTGCAAGTAGTAGAAAATAGTAGTTTGGTTCTAAGCTTTCCCCACAAAGTTCTCTAAAAATGGGCTAGAAATTTTGAATCCCTGTCACTCACTATGCTTCTTGGTAACCCATGTAGCCTTACTATTTCTTTGATAAATAAATCAGCTACATGACAGGCATCATCCACCTTCTTGCAAGGTATAAAGTGCGCCATTTTTTAGAACCTGTCAACCACAACAAAAATAGAATCTTTTCCATTCTTTGTTTTTGGAAGTCCCAAAACAAAGTCCATGGAAATATCAGTCCAAGGATATTCAGGAACAGGTAAAGGAGTATATAAACCATGAGGTTTAACTTTAGACTTAGCCCTTTTGCAAACAATGCAATGATCACAAAACCTATGAACATCATGTTTCATATTAGGCCAATAGAAATTATCTTGCAAAATTTCTAAAGTCTTTTGGACTCCAAAATGTCCAATTAATCCTCCTTCATGTGACTCCCTCACAAGAAAATCCCTAATAGAACTTTTCGGAACACATAATTTATTTCCTTTAAACAAAAAATCATTATGCCTAAAATATCCATTTTCGGATTTTCTTTCACATGCAACATATAATTCAACAAAATCCAAATCATCCTGATACATAGCTTTCAAAGATTCAAGTCCATACAATTTAGTTTCAAGCATAGAAAGTAGAACATGTCTCTTAGAAAGAGCATCAGCAACAATATTTCCTTTTCCTTTTTTATGTTTGATGACGTATGGAAATTGCTCTAAAAATTCAACCCATTTAGCATAACTTTTATTGAGTTTTCCTTGGCCTTTTAAATACTTCAAAGATTCATGATCACTATGAATTACCAATTCTTTGGGAAGCAAATAATGTTGCCAAGTTTTAAGAGCCCTTACCAAAACATATAATTCCTTATCATAAGTGGAATAATTAAGTGCAAGTCCACTTAATTTTTCACTAAAATAAGCAATTGGATGCCCCTCTTGTAACAAAACAGCCCCTATGCCTACATTTGATGAATCACATTCCAATTCAAAAGATTTTGCAAAATTAGGCAAAGCTAATATAGGCGCATGAGTAAGCCTATCTTTGAGGGCAGCAAAGGCGCCTCTTGCTTTTCCCCCCACTTATATCCCATATTCTTTTTAACAATTTCATTTAGGGGTGCAGCCAAGGTGCTAAAGTCCTTAACAAATCTCCTATAGAAACTTGCTAAGCCATGGAAACTTCTCACCTCACTCACATTTTTAGGCGTTGGCCATTCTTGAATGGCCTTAACCTTTTCTTCATCTACTTGTACCCCTTTTGAACTCACAACAAATCCCAAGAAAACAACATGATCGGTACAAAAGATGCATTTTTGAAGGTTGGCATACAGATTTTCTTTCCTAAGTACATCCAAAACAGATTTCAAGTGTTCAACATGCATATCAAGATTGGTGCTATAGATAAGAATATCATCAAAATACAGAACCACAAAAACATGGTTCATCAGGTGCATATCAAGATTGGTGCTATAGATAAGAATATCATCAAAATACAGAACCATCAGAATATCAAGATTCCCTTAAAACATGGTTCATCAACCTCATGAAAGTGCTAGGAGCATTAGTTAAACCAAAGGGCATAACCAACCATTCATATAAACCATATTTTGTTTTAAAGGTTGTTTTCCATTCATCCCTTTCCCTAATTCTAATCTGATTATAGCCACTTTTTAAATCAACTTTTGTAAACACACATGCACCATACAGTTCATCAAGAAGATAATCTAACCTGGGAATTGGATGCCTATACTTGATGTTATTTATGGCTCTACAATCAAAACACATTCTCCATGATCCATCTTTTTTTGGTACCAAAATGACTGGTACTGCGCAAGGACTCATGCTATCCCTCACGCATCCTTTGCTTATGAGCTCATTCATTTGCCTCTCAATTTCTTTAGTCTCTTGAGGGTTGCTCCTATAAGCTGGCTGATTTGGCAATGAAGCTCCAGGAATGAGGTCTATGTGATGCTCAATTCCTCTCAAGGGTGGTAAGCCTTCAGGAACATTTTCTGGAAATACATCCTCATATTCCTGCAAAAGAGATTTAACAATAGAAGGCAACTCATATTTATCATATTTGGTTAGCAGTTAAAAGAAAACTTGGATCAAGCAGTAAGTAAAGATGTTGTCTTGTACATAACACTTTCCTCACTTCTCTCTCTTTTGCTAAACAAAGTTGTTTGCCCTCAAGTGTTTCACTATTTTTCTTTTGACTCTCTTCTCTCTCAAGTGTTTCACTCTTTCTCTCTTGAGCAATCTTTTCTCTCAATTTTTGTTGGTCCTCACTAACCTCTCTTGGACTCAAAGACCTCAAAACAATTTTTTATCATGGTACATGAAAGAAATTTTATTTGTAAAGCCATCATAGATAGATTTAGTGTTAAATTGCCACGGCCTCCCAAGGAGAATATGGTTTTCCTCCATAGGTACCACATCACAAGTCACCTTGTCTTGATATTTTCCAATAGAAATGGAATTTCAGCTTGCCTCTTCATGTGCACTTCATCTCCCACACTAAGCCATTGAAGTTTATATGGTCTAGGATGTGGCTTTGTGTCCAAATTCATCTTGTTCACTAATATGGAACTAACCACGTTAGTGCAGCTACCACCATTAATTATCACCAAACAAATCTTACCATTGATTGAACATCTAGTGTGAAAAATGTTCTCCCATTTGCACCCTGTTCAACATTTTTATTAGTGGAGTTACCTTGAGAATTAGGCGCTGCATGGCTTGAGGATTCAGCCATCTCCTTCTTAATTTTTTCCTTCCAATTTATGGGTAAAGTGGTAGGACTTTTCCTTGTTGCTCCTTTTCTTTTAAGTTGTTGCTCTATTTGAAGAGCTTTGTACAACAAATCATCCATCTCCATATATTCCTGCAGCTCTACAATATCTCTAATGTCATGATTTAATCCACTAAGAAAACGTGCCATAGTTACCTCAGGATCCTATTCTATATTTGCTTGCATCATGAGCACCTCCATTTCTTTATAGAACTCATGAACCCCCTTGCTTCCTTGGGTCAACTTTTAAAATTTCAACTTCAAGTCTCTTTGGAAACTAGAGGGAACATACTGTTGGAAATACAGGGAAACACTAGAAGAGGGGGTTAAATAGTGTTTCAATGGAAACTTTTTCTATTTCAAAATTATTTTGAAATTTTTGCTTCTGAAAGTCTTTAGATGATGGTTATCAATCTGAAGTATTTTTCACCTTCTGAATTAAGTTCAGATTAAGAAATTGTTTAAAACCCAGTTTGATTAAGAAAAAAAAAGTTTTCACTTAGATACTTTTCAATCCCCTTTGTTAGATTAAATCTGAATAGAAATAGTTAAGGGATAGAGAAAACTTAGCCAAGAATTTATCCTGGTTCACTCACAACCACCGTGAGCTACGTCCCGTCCCAGGGCAAAAACCAGCACCTGGATTTTCACTAATCTTGCAAGATTACAAGTATTATTTTCTGTCAAGCCTGTTCAGGCTCTAGACCAAGTATTGTTTCTTTTACCAAGCCTCTTCAGGCTCTCAGATACTTATCCAAGTGTAACCCAAGTGTTCTTTCAAACAGAAAGCCTCTCCAGGCTTAAACACCCAAACTGTTTAAGGTTTAAACAGAAGAAAGATTTAGTTTACTATCTTCAGACGATAGCTTTGAACTTTAAGTGTACAAGAAACTGAGATTCACTCAGGATATGAAATACAGCAAGAGTACAAGAAATATCATAGTAAAATTTTGCAGCGTATTTTTTCTTCAAATCTGCATGAGTCATATTTATAGTCTTCAGGAATTAATGTCCGTTGCCAAATAGCATTAAATGCTCAAGGAGACGTTTGAAACATGCTCTGTCCAAAGCATTCTGAGCAGACTAGGTACAGCAGGTCTGCACACACAGAGATTTTTGGCAGGAACAACAGTGTTGCAGACTTTCCCTAAAAATGTTAAACACTTGAACGAGGAGAGAAAGCAGCTCTGACTCTTATGCTGAATTAGGTAAGACCATTAAGATGAACGTTCCTCGTACTCAGCAATGTCTTCAAGGGTCAAACATATGTCCTGATACCATCAGCTTTCAGATGCAGGGAGTGTTTCAGATGAACTTTACACTTTCAGATGATAAACACTCTTCAGACGGTGTTGTGTCTTCAGACGGTCTGAAGCTTCAGATGATGTTTCTTATCATTCAAGAATCTGAAACGTAACAGAATATTGTGAAAGAATATTGCCATATAAATTCATCTGTATTTTATATTTGTTGTTCATTAAAACTCTTTAAGGGAATGAGACTCAAAATATTTTTAATTGCTTAAATTATTTTTGAGACTCAACAATCTCCCCCTTTTTAATGATGAAAAATACAAAATATTCTGAAATCTGAAAAGGGTTAAAAAGTTTAGAGTTTAGAAAATTCTCCCCCTTAACCAGATGTTTCATCTGAGATACTTATTCTCCTTCTAAAATGATCCTTCTCGTTCTGAAGCATTTTCTGAAGTACTATGCTTTTACACATTTTTAGATTTTTTTTGGTAGTCTTAAACAACATAACAACATATTTAATACTACCCCTTTTGTCATCAATGAAAAAGGGTAAGCAACAGGCAAAGCAGTAAATGCAGTTAAGACCAATCATCAGCAATAAATGCACATAAAATAATTCAACAAATTTCTCATGCATTAAAGATCATGTAAGCAGTAATTGTTGCAAACAGAAATAAAACATAAAGATAATCTAAAGAAATTGTGATAAGGCAACATCATGAACTAGGTCTTAATCCTTCTAGAGCCTGCTCAAGCATTTCTCTCATAGCTAGCCTTTGACTTTCCAATTCAGCTACAACTGTTTCTTTCAGCTCATTGTGACCAGCCTTGATCTGTGCGTGGGCAACTAAGATTTGATCTGTGCGTTGTATGAATTCTTCATTTTGAGTCCTCAAAGCATGATTTTCTCGAGAAAGAGCAATCAGTTCAGCCTCCAAGTTCTCTTCATAGAAAATCAATGACAGATGCCTGTTGGTGAAGCGATAGTACTGAAAACCAGATGGAAGATGGAACTTCTTAGGATCTTGGACTTGGATGAAAAACTGAAGTCTGTCGAAGGGAAAACTCACTACCCATTCAGGATGGAATTCCTTGGCAGACATGTCAGACATCGGAAATCTCCCCCTGAAGAAGGTAGGTGTTTCCTGAGTGGTATTCTCCCCAACTTTCACCAAAGAATCAGTATCATCCCACTGAGTTCCAGATGAAATTCCTTCATGCTCAACTAAGTTCCAGTGATAATTCCACATAGCTTCAGACAGCGAATGATCCATGCCTTGATGTAAGAAGATGTATTCAGACAAACCTTCCCACTCTTCTTTGGTTAGAACTCTAGGTGGCACACCTCCTTCAAACACAACACATTTATCCTTTTTGAGAAAAGACTCAACAAAAGGATACTTGGATACCATCATATCAGGTTGCACCAGGATAGTAGTAGATAGCTTGGTATGCACTCTTCTGGGTGGTCTGAAGTCTCTATGCCCAAAAGATCTTGAGTAGCACTTGTCAACCAACTCAGCTTCAAGGCACAACATTCTCACAACAATCCATTCTTCATAGTATAAGTTGTGTTGGTCCTGAGAGAAAGGATCTAGTGGCCTCCACTTATGACAAGGGTTGATTACTCCATGCCTTATCTTCACTAGAGAATTTGAGAGACCAGCTCCCCCTGAACTGATTAGCCTCCTTTGCCTTGCCTCTGAAGCAGTTTCCAAAAGAAACCTTGAAGGAGGATGGCAAATCATTGGAGCAGCTTCCTTGAAGAACAACAACTCTTCATATAGATTTGGAAATCTAGGTACTTTAGGCCTTTCTTCAAGGGGAACATTGTAAATTTGTGAGGCACTTCAGCAGCCCACAACATTTTTTGATCATTGGGAACTGTTAAACTTATATCATAAGTTGGTTCCCGTCTGAGATATCTAGACTTCTCCTTCAGCAGTTCTGCTCTAGTCAGAGTTATATTTCCTTCGAACCAGACACTTCCTGAGTCATCATCTGAGTTGAGTTCGGAATAACCTGACAGAGACGAAGAAGATGGTGAAGGTGGGTGTACTTCTTCTGTTGTGCTAACCACTTTAGGTGGAGGAGGGGCTTCATCCTTTGAAGTTGTGACATTGCCAAAATAACCATAGGCCTCCTAATAGGAGCCTTAGAGCCTTCAGCTTGAGTTCCTCTACCTTTTCTTCCTTTGAGCTTCAGCAACCTTCTGAAACTCAACAGCATCTTCTTGCTGGATGCTTTTACTTCTGGTTACTCTCTGAGAAGCATCATCAGCAGGAGCCAACAATCTTCTCCTTTTGATTTTCCTTGCTTTTGCACTGGCTCTTCTTCTTTTCAGCCTGTTAGCTTGCTCAAGTCTTTCATCTTCAAGAACTGCTTGCTGAGCAGCAACAGCAATAGCATAGTCTTGTTTTTCTTGTTTTTCTTTCTTTTTCCTTTCTTCTTCCTCAATTTCCTCCACATCCTTCCTGATATCAACTTCAGGCAAACTGGTAGCAAGAGGAATAACTTGGATTGGCTGTGTTGCATGAAAAGGTTCAACACCTAGAGGTTAAGATTCTATCCTGTTGTTGTCCTCTTCCTGTCCTCCCAAGATGAGAGTAGGCTGAGAAGCAATAGCATAATTCTCAGAAACCTGACCCACAATCTCAGAAGTAAGTGCGGGCACACTCTAAGCAGGTTCAGATTGTCTAAGCTGAACTTCTTTTTCAGTTGAAACTTCCTTCTGAAGCACTTTAGTTCTTTTCTTCTTCACAATCTTGGTGGGAGTCTGAGCAGAGACAAACTTGTCTTTGTGGGTGTCACCTTTCACCTCACCCTCCAGAATCTCCAAAACTTCCACAATGCTTTTCCCAGTTCTGCCAGCTTTATCTCTGACAGCTTCTTCTAACAAAGTCTTTTCAGGAGAGGGCTTCTTCACAACAATACCCATCTTCTTAATATTCACCAGAGAGAAGAGAGCAGGACCTCTATGGTCATATAGTCTCTCATTGGGAACATTAAACTTCAGCATGATCTTTGTTATGAGAGTTGTGTGGGTGAAACTTGCAGCTGAATCATTCACCCTCTTCAGCATGTTCTAGAGAATAATCCTAGGAAGGTTCAGAGTCTTCTTCTCCAAGAGATTGATCACACATAACCTCTCTACTTCTGATACATGATTTTTGCTACCATGCTTGGGCAAGATGCAACATCCCAAGATAGCATGAAGAATCCTTGCCTTAGGATGCATGAGGGAGCTTCTCAAGTCACTGGGATCTTCAATCCCGTACAGCTTCTTGGTGAACTTCTTGTTTCCACCATTCTTCGCTTCCCATTCTGGAATAAACAACTCTCTAGCATTAGGAACACCAGTTACAACAACAATGGTGTCAGCATGTACGATGATCTTCACTCCCATCACTGTGGTTTTGAGCCCTTGATGCTTGCCATCTTGAGAAGAAATGTCTTCAGCATTCTTCCAAAAATCCACTACACTCTGCTCATGCCATGCACAGTCAATGGAAGATAAGAAGTTGGTCCATCCACAAGCTTCGAAAATTTCTGAGAGATGAATGCCACCAGCTTGGAGTTTATCCTGGTCTATAGTTTTGGAAGGAACAATCTGACCACCAGTAGACTTCTTGGATGCCATGGCTTTGAGCTTCAAGAGAATGAAGAGCACAGAGAGGCACAAAGAACTTAGGGCACAAGGAATGCAACAGCTTGCAGTAGAGAGAAAGCAGTAGCCGGTAACTGTAGCCAACATGTTCTTTAAATAGCCGTCACAGCAGTAATGATCATAGTAGTTGCCTTGGAGAACATGCAATCATGCTAAAAGTAGTTACTCAGAGAAGGAGACCAAACGTTTCAGCTTGCCACATCATCAGACTCAGTTACTTCAGATGCACATGTTTATTCAAATAAAGATGCATGTTCAGATGCAACAAATATTCAGATGATATGCATGTTCAGACGCAAGCATTCACATCTCAGACAAAGCCAAGATATTCAGATTATTTCTTACGAACTTAAATCTATCTTCAGTCAGAGGCTTTGTGAATATATTTCCCCATTGATGTTCAGTATCAATGAACTTTATATCAAAAACTCCTTTCTGAACATAGTCTCTAATGAAATGTTGCTTGATTTCTATATGTTTTGCCCTAGAATGTTGAATGGGATTCTTAGATAAATTAATTGCACTAGTATTATCACACATAACAGGTAGAGAAGAAACATCAATATTAAAATCTTCTAACTGATATTTTACCCATAGCAGTTGTGAACAACAACTGGCTACAACAATATATTCAGCTTCAGTTGTAGAAAGAGCAATAGTGCTTTGCCTTTTGCTGGACCAGCTGATCATATTGTCACCAATGAAATGGCAACCTCCACTTGTTGATTTTCTTTCAAGCCTGTCTCCAGCAAAATCAGCATCACAAAATCCAACTAACCTGCAATCCTTACTTCTCTTATAGCAAAGACCAAGATTAGTAGTACCATTTAAGAATCTGAAAATTCTCTTTACAGCTTCGTAATGAGTAATTCTTGGATCAGATTGAAATCTAGCACAAAGACACACACTGAACATAATGTTAGGTCTACTTGTTGTCAGATACAGTAATGAACCAATAATTCCTCTATACAAGGTTTGATTCATTGGTTCTTCCCCTTCATCTTTGTTCAAAATAATAGAAGGATGCATAGGAGTTGTCATGGGCTTGCAATCACTCATGTTGAACTTCTTAAGCATTTCTTTTGTATATTTTTCCTGATGGATCCATATACAATCAGATTATTGCTTTAACTGAAGTCCTAGGAAGAACTTAAGTTCCCCCATCATGCTCATCTCAAACTCAGATTGCATAAGCCCAGAAAATTCCTTGCATAATGAAGAATTAGTAGAACCAAATATAATGTCATCCACATATATCTGGACAAGAATGAAATCTTTGTTAGACATTTTTGTGAAAATAGTTGTATCTACTTTTCCTCTTTGAAAACCATTTTTTATCAAAAAGTTGCTCAATCTGTCATACCAAGCTCTTGGAGCTTGTTTCAGACCATAAAGAGCCTTTTTCAGTTTGAAAACATGTTCTAGAAAAGTAGTATCTTCAAAACCAGGTGGTTGTCTAACATAGACCTCTTCCTCAATAACTCCATTGAGAAAGGCACTCTTAACATCCATCTGAAATAAGGTGATGCCATTATTTACTGCATAAGAGAGTAAAATCCTGATGGCTTCAAGCCAAGCTACAGGAGCAAAAGTACCTTATTGCTGATTGTAGCCCTGAGCAACAAGCCTGGCCTTGTTTCTGATCACTTTTCCTTCTTCTGATCACTTTTCCTTCTTCTGACAGCTTGTTTCTGAACACCCATTTGGTTCCTATTATAGTTTTCCCATGGGGTTTAGGTACAAGTGTCCAAACATCACTCCTAGCAAATTGATTCAGCTCTTCTTGCATGGCTAGGATCCACCCTTCATCATGCAGAGCTTCTTCAATATTTTTAGGTTCAATCTCAGAGAGGAGTGCAAGATTATTCAAGCTTCTGAGCCTTGATCTTGTTCTTACTCCTTCTAAAGTCTCACCTATTATTTCCTCTCTTGGATGATGAGTTCTGTATCTCCAATCACGATTGTGAGGGAATACACACTCTGTCTAAGACTCAACAATGTTGGTCTGAGAAGGTCCAGCTTCAGACACAGGTTCAGTCTTTTGCTCAACAGGTCCTTCAGATGATTCTTCAGATTTTACTTCTGGATTTATCTGCATACCTGCAAAATCCTCTTCAAGATCTGATAGATCCCTATCAGTCTCTTTAAAGTCATTGAATCTTACATGGCTAGATTCTTCCACAGCTAAGGTTCTTGAGTTATATACTCTGTAAGCCTTAGAGGTTTCAGAATATCCAATAAATAATCCTTTATCAGACTTAGCATCAAACTTTCCTAAATCATCCTTAGTGTTGAGTATGAAACATTCACATCCAAAGATATGGAAGTAGGATATGTTGGGTTTTCTTCCTTTCCACAATTCATATGGAGTCCTTTTGAGAATTAGTCTTAACAAAATTCTATTTTAAATGTAACAGGCTGTGTGAACAGCTTCTGCCCAAAAGGATCTAGGTAGGTTGCTTGAAATGAGCATGGTTCTCCCCATCTCTTGCAAGCTTCTGTTCTTTCTCTCAACAACCCCATTCTGCTGAGGTGTTTTAGCCACAGCGAAATTGTGTGAGATCACAGAATAGTCTGAAGCTTGAGTTTTCAAACTCTCCACCATGATCATGTTAGAACCACAGGAAACACTAGAAGGGGGGTTGAATAGTGTTTTAAAACTTTATTGAATAATTTTGGAAATCTTTGATTTAAAATATCATTTAAAAAGAACAATGTTCAAGGGCCAATCTTAAAATCAGAGTTTAAATAAAACATGCGGAAAATAAGAATGATAAGATTGATAATCTTTCAAAACGGTCTTAAGATTGTTTTAAATGAAAGTTTCTCAAAGTATCTTCTGAAGATTATTACAAGGAGTATCTTTTAGAATGGTTTCTAAAATACTTCATCAGACTGAAGATCGTCTGAAGTTTAATTCTGGTTCTGAACTGAGTTCTTTAGAGACTCACTTCAGACACCTATTTCAGAACTTCTTCAAGATACATTCTCTGTTATATCTCAAACGATATAAGAGAGATTTAAGTTTTAATTATCTTTGAAAACTTGTTTGATTGAAATTGTTATGATATGATGATTATGAAAATACTTTTCAATCCCCAAAGTAAATGTTGAACTGTAAATAAAAGAGATTAAGGGAAAGGAAACTTAGGCACAAAATTTATCCTGGTTCACTCACATCACCGTGAGCTACATCCAGTCCCACTGGCAAACCACCACTGGATTTTCCACTATCTGAAACCACAGATACAAGTATTCTTTCTTTCACCAAGCCTCTCCAGGCTCAAAAGTATTCTTTCTTCCACCAAGCCTCTCCAGGCTCACAAGTATTATTTCTTTCACCAAGCCTCTCCAGACTCACAAGTATTCTTTCTTTCACCAAGCCTCTCCAGGCTCTCAGACACGTATTCAAGTGTAGAGTATTACTACTCAATCTAAGTTAGATGTTCGCTAGAACCTCTCAACTCAGATTCTTCTTGTACATAGAGATTACTGAGTACATACTCAGGATACAGTCATTACAAACTAAATACAAGGATAGACAGTGATACAAGTGTTTGAATTTAAATACAATCCCTGTCTTTTCTATGAGGAATACATCCTCTGAGAGTAGGCTAACTAAGATATGAAATTAAGCTCCAACCTCATTCTCCAACCATTGGTTTCCATGGGTTACATTCTCACCCGTATCATTGGAATACCAAGGTATCTTCAAAGCTTCAAACCGTACCCAGTTTGATAGTCATTTGCTCAGCATGGTTGTCTTCAGACCAACAGCCAACTTAATTGATCTAACAGATCAACTGAACAACATGACTAACTGACCAGCTAGTCAGTAGCCTGATTGATTCAGCAGAGATCAACTTGATCCACTCTGATCAATTCTTGTTGACATATTGGTGATCCACCTTAGCTCGAGTCAACTCTTGTTTAACCATTTGGCACTCAGCCTAGTTAACTTCACTCATCCTGATTGATTTCAAGAACCATCTTGAAAATCAACCTTGACCGGCCTTTTTCCCAGCCAACAACTTGATTGATCCTTTCGATTAACTTGGTTGGTTGTTCAACCGAACAACAACAACACCTTCAATTTCAATCTTGGGGCTATTTATATGTTCTGCTTGAATATAGTCGTTGAAGGTGATTCATAATACCGTTGAGCTGATGATGATGTGGCTCATATAGCCGTTGTGTAATAGCTTCTCAAACGGTTGCTTCTCCTTAAGCGAATAGGTGTACAGATGATCCCGTTCTGACACTTGATATATGCTTCTTCATGAGAGATGTTTCTTGATATTATTCTGCTTATTCTCTCTCTTGAATTTCTTCTGCTTTTGCTTTCTCCTTCACCTCTCTTCTGCTTTCTTTTGGATTGTATAAAGGAAATATCCGTTGAAATACTGTCGTTTAGAGATAGCATTGAGTCCTCTTTAATCCATTGTGAGACACGCTTCTGAGGGCTCTGGCATGTCTGACAAAGTACAACGTAGGTGCTGCTATAAAGCTGCCACCGTTGTTGCTGCGAATGCTGCGTTGCAGAGATTTCCTCAGTGGTGTATGAAATTCAAAAGCACCAGGAAAGGTCTCTGTGTTCATTTCCATAAATATGTTTGAGAAGGAAACGTGTAGCAGAGAATGACTTTTCTCAGCAATCTTCAGAGAGCAAAAGTCTTCATAGTCTTCAGCAAGTAGTGCCACGTCGGATTTCAGAAGGCCTCAGTGCTTCAGACGGATTGAGACTTCAGACAGATTGAAACTTCAGACAGCTTCACCACTTCAGACGGGTTGATGCTTCAGACAGCTTCAATACTTCAGACGGGTTGTGTCCTTCAGACACCTTCAATCCTTCAGACTGGTTGAAACTTCAGAAGGTTTCTTCCTTATGATAAGAGGATTGTAGCTTCGTTCTTCTTTGTATCTTCTTCTTCTTTTTCTTCTTCTTGTATCTTCTTCTTCTTCTTCTTTTTCTTGTATCTTCCTCTTCTTCTTCTTGTGTCTTCTTCTTCTTTTTCTTCTTCTTCTTCTTCTTGTATCTTCTTCTTCTTCTTCTTCTTCTTTTTCTTGTATCTTCTTCTTCTTCTTGTTTTTATTCTGAGATAAAGATGTTGAATTGTGTGTACTTTATTCAACCATCTTTCTTGCTTGCTTTTAGTCTTCTAACCCATTCTTGACAATGGCAGGTGTAGAAGCAGTGGGTCTGCGCACACAGATCCTTTTGTTGCAGGTGCAGCAGGCGTTGCAGAAAGTCTTTGCAGTATTTCCTTATTTGTGTAAGACTTTGATCGAGGTAGAAAAGCATGTCTAGCTTTATCTACTGAATGAGTGAACTTCATTTGATGAAGTGTGCTTTACGCTTTGTAATGTCTCCAAGAGATCATTTCTTGATTCTGACATCTTCAAATACACTGCTTCATATTGTCTTCATTTCTTCAATTCTTCGTAGTCTTCAATTCTTCATATAGTCTTCAAGTCTTCAACTTGGTTGTGGATTACTCTTCTTTGGATTCTGCATTTTGTTCTTCTGATCCTGATCTTCTAAATGCGATTTTGATTATCTTCTTCTTTAGATAATTATTCTGACCTGAAACACAATCAACAAACTAATACCTTTCTTAGTAGAACCTGTTTACGTAATCTTATTAAGTTCTTATACAAACTTATTTGTCCTTAATATAATCTTATTTGTTAATCATTAAAACTTAAGAATGTTAAGTCTTATAGTCATGTTTAAATACTTAAACGGATTTATAGACTTCACAGATCACTTCTGATAGCAGATATACAGATTCCTTTTTCATTTTGCACCTTCATACAGAATTTTGTGAAATTCTCAAAGGTTTCCTCCTTGCTTCTTAGGAATATAACCCAGGTGAATCTAGTATAGTCATCAACAATGACCAATCCATATTTCTTTTTGCTAAGACTCTCTGATGGGTTTCTGGCAAGTGAACCACAAATCCAGCAGTATAATAGTAAGAAGAGTATCGTATCCACAGGGAACTGTTAATTTATGTAGATTGTGATCTATTTATCAAGAGAAAGCACGATTTAGAGAGTATAGTTGCGGAATTGTAAATAGAAAGTAAATATTCAATTGGAATTAGAAAGGAAGAGTTAGAGACACTTTACTTGGATTAGGATTGGACTTCATATCTTCTCACCCCTTGTACATGTAAAAACTATCTACTATTTTAGGTTTACTCTATAATATCCTAGACAAACTTTATTGCTAAGACCCTGAGTTACCAGCGGCCTCACACACTCAAAGATAATCCATGCGGGCTCTCCCAAGCGATAGACTTACCCTCGGCTTATTTTGCTCTTTTTTAGTCAGTTTGTAAAGGAACTTAGTTGATAAACGAGGTCAACTCTGTAGACTCACCTTCGCTCAAGTACTGTCACTACCCTCACTCATTAGGATACGCCTATGTTCGAATCCTGGATTCACAATCAACTAACCCTTTGCTATCGATAAACAGGCCTAATCCTGTGAACGCCCTTCGCTAAAGTACTGTCACTACCCATCGCTCATTAGTAACGCTCATGTGTCGGTTTTCTAATATCGAGTCCTCCTATTCAATCAGAGAGTGAGTTTCTTTGGAAGCCACTTCTCAACTCTCAGTCCTAATCAAAACTAACCTAGTTAGTTGAGACTAGCCTATAACTCCAGACGCAAGCGTGGGAATTAGGGATTAAATACAGAATAAGATTACCAATATTATAGACAGAGAGCTCAGAAATAATAATATAGAGTTTACATACACTTGGGGATAGAATCAATTACATCCAGTCCTAATGGAGAGTTAACTACACGAGGTAGCCATACAAACCACCGAAGATGTTGTCACCATCTTCAATCCTTGTGAAGCGCTCCTCCTCTCCTACTCTAAACTTAGCTCTGGTACATTATCACTGAAATATAGACTGATTACAATAATCGTGCACTGTCCAGCCTCGTGGGATTGGTGCAAGAGGTTCTTATTTATAGACTAAGGAAAGACAAAGCAAATTTGGGGAGAAATCATGTAAAATACGGATTGGGTGTATACAGAGGTTCCTCAACACATACCGTTTCCTCATGGTTCTCTTCATTTCAGTCCATGTCTCCACCATTGGTTCCTCATTTCTGAGCCTCTCTTTCTGAAACTTGTTCCACCAAATAAGAGCATAATCGGAGAATTCAGCAGCAACAAGTTTTACCTTTTGCGCCTTGGTGTAGTTATTACAGGCAAATATGTGCTCAATCTTGAGTTCCCACTACAAGTAAGCTTCTGGGTCACTACGACCTTTGAAAGGTGGTATAGTCAGCTTGACCCCTTGTATTCTCCCTTCATATCTTGGTGGTCTTTCCCTTTCCTCCTCTTCGGCTTGTTTGGGCTCCAATTCATCCAACCTGTTATGCAACTCATCATATTGTTCCTTCATCATTTTCTCCAAACGTTGAGACAGTGCTACAATTTGTAGTTGGAGATCACGATTCTCAATAATCCTTTCTGCCATGATAATAAGAAGAAAAGAAACAACGTAACAAAAGAAATATGTTAACTGTTTAGTAACCTCACAACACTCTAGTGTTTGCACTCAACAATTGGCTTTTCTTATGATGTTACTCTCTTGCCTTTTCCACTCTATTCCTCTTGAATTTGTTACCAAATCAATGAGGAGAAAAACAATCAAATAGTTCACCAACCTGTGTGAAGTCAAGAAAAAATTAAAACAAGAAAAGCTAAGAATAACAAAAGAAAATAGCAGATGTCAGAAAGAAGAATTTAGAAATAGCCTTGAATTTCTAATAACCGGAGCTCTGATGACCAAATGATATGAACCTTATGGTTTAATTGAGGGATCTTTAGAAATAATAGGCTGAAACGTGAATTTCTCTTTAACACTTTATTTTTGTTCTACACTTTTCTTTTCTTTTCTTTCTCTATTTTTTTGTATTCTTTTCTTGAATAATAAAACGTAGCAACTTCAAACTTGGAATAAGACTTTAACATTCAATAAAAATCAAATCAGCCTTCAAACTTGATAAGTAATAAACGAATACAAAACAAGTTGTTAAGCATAAGATGAAAACTATTGGCTAGCATAAGGAACGAATTAGAAGAAGAAGAAGATAATTGGACGTCACACTTTCAAGTATTGAAAGATAAGTCCTTGAGATCACACGCACAAAGGTGAAGAACCTTTGATAAACCTCAACTCTTGACTAGGCAAGAAATTTAGAGAAACACTCTCTTGTTTGATAAACTTTTGCATAAACATTCTAAAAATCCATGCATGCATGAAGCATGATACTTATAGGGTTTACAAGCCTTGTCTTGTAACCAACAAAAACAATAACTCAAATGTTTTGTAACTTCCCTAACTTTTATTAAAAACAATTAAACATAATAACTCAGCAAAATATGCATGAGTTGGCCACCCACATGGCAACCTCCATGGATGATGATTGGTCTTCAACTTGCAGTTGCTTTAATGGCAACTGAACCTCCATCCTCTTCAACTTGAGTGCAATAAATGAACTGGTCAGTTCCATTAATGCTTCTGGTGACTTGAAATTGAGAAGCATTTACTGCAAGTTGTAGAGCTTTCCTTGCCTTCTTAGCCTGCGCCCTTGTCATGGGTCCCCCTAGCTTTTGAGTGCTTCAAGTCCTT